>CM076579.1:1502504653-1502781531 GCA_034641835.2 Pinus albicaulis | reverse complement strand
CTCATCTTTAAAATCTGAAGTTGATCATCCTTCTCCTAAGTCTCCTGGTGATACTCAACCCATACTATCTCTTGATTCCCATCAAGCCTCCCCAGAAGTTCAGTATTTGATAGAAAAGTTAGAGTGAGTATGTATTTCTCCTGAAAATCCTGAATCTTCTCAAATATCATATATTAGTATTTCATCTTATTTACAACCTCGAAGAATATTAACTCGATCAGAAAGTCAAAAGACAAGAATTATTCCTTTTGAAATTCCCATCAATAGTACTCGAAAGAAACTAAAGAGGACATAATCAGAGAAAATCACCAACTAGATCTTATCCCATTCACATCCATTACCTTCGCTCACTTCCACAACTTCCATTCCAACAATCAATGTTACTTTGACTAGTTCCAGTACTAAAACTACTATCCCTTCAACTAGTCCTAGCACTCAGCCTGCATCTTCTTCAACTCAAAATCCACCCATCGAACCTATTCAAAATCAAATAGCAAGAAATCCATGGAACAATCCAGGGGATGTAAATATGCCCGCTCCTCTTCATGCTCTACCAAAATCATATGAAAGATGGTTACCTAAATTTAATCCCGATGATGGTCTTCCGACAGAAGAACACATTCACAATTTTATGTTAGCTGTCAATCTAAATGGAGTAGTTGAAGAGGATTGCATTGTAAGATTATTTCCATATAATCTAATAAGGTCCGTAGGATCCTGGTATTTTTCATTGCCTGCCCACTCTATAACTACCTGGAACTAGCCCTTTTTTCAAAGGCTAGTTGGAGTTGTCCTTATATATTTAAACAGGTTTCTTGATCAGATTTCTCATCTTGTCCTAATTATGAACCCCACTGGCTGGTTCAAAACTTGTTGACAAAATTTTCTTACATGTTTTTTTCACCGAAAGTTCTTATACACATTTTATGGATAAAAAAAGTCAGATTCCTAATAATTTCTAGCTAAGTTTTGGGATGACAGGACCACTGCTACGCTCATCAATGATTTTTCAAATATAAAAGCTAAAACAAGTGAGAAGATAAAATATTTCAATTCAATATTTAATAAATTACTTAATAAAATTCCTACTACAACAGTTCCTGGCGCAGAACTTCAAATTGAGTGGTATATTTCATCTCTTCCATCTAATATTACTATTTTGTTGATAGAGAAAAACTGGCAACACTTGCAGAAAACATGAAAGAATATCTATCTATAGAGAAATGCATAACCACTCTTGAGAAAAATAATTCTAAAGAATATAGAAAACTAAATAAGGTATCTTTCAAAGATGATTATAAAAAGAAGTTGCCAAAATACCCTTTTGATGTAGAAGGTCTTCAAAAAGTTTTGAAGACTATGACAAACGAGATGGCAGATATCAAGAAACAAGTTGCTGAAAATTCAAGCTCAAAAAATACTTTCAAAAACTTTAAAAAAGGACAGTCCTATAATACTCAACTTCCGAATATCATATCTAATGCTGAATCTGATCAAGATACAGAGGAAGAGCAAGTAGAGGAAGAAGAAGATGAATAAGAAGAAGAATTTGAACTAAATGGAATGTGGGATTTCATCCTACCAAATGAAGAACAACATGAAGCTTTACCTGTGAGCACAAGGAGAAAAAATACTACTGAAGAAATGTAGCCAAATCAACAGAAAAATATTTCAACTCTTGCTAAAGAAAAATCAGTAAGAAAAAATTCTACTTCAAAGACTACACAAACAAGTCCCATTACTTCAGATACTCCACCTGCATCTAAGAAAATGGTAGTCTTAGACACCATTGAGTATAATGTAGTTGAAGATATGAAGAAAACCAGGGCCAAAATTTCAATTCACGAGCTTACTAAATTAAAGCAGCAACAAAAAATCTTACTTAGAGACTTAAATGTGATTCCTGCTTCAAACTTACTAGCTCTAGTAATAGTAAAAGCTGCTAAGGAAATGGGTAAGTCACCTTTTCCTTCAAATAAAATAGATTTTACAGACTTGATTATGATAGGTGATCGATCCATCTCTCATACTCCTCCATTTCTCATAACCTATGAGATCTAACACAAAAACATTCATAATTGTTTAATATACTCAGGGGCTTCCTCTAATATAATGCCAAAATCAGTCAGTGCTAAGTTGAACATAACTCCTTAGAGTTCCCTTGTTCATATAATACAACCTCATAGAACCAGAGTAGAGGTGGTAGGAGAAATAAATTTAGTTTCCATCAGATTTTCATCAAATACCAAGGTTACTCAAATAATTGATATATTGGTGGCGGATATTCTTGAATTTTATGGCTTAGTTTTAAGCCGAGATTGGTCTGAAAAACTTCATGGTTATTTCGCAACAGAATGGTCACATATGTGGTTACCATATAATAGAAAGCCAAATCAAATTTGGTTAGACCGTGAAAAGTTCATGAATCATACAATCACCGATCTTGAAGGAGTTAATGAGCCAGTAGCTTTCAATAACAACATTATTGGAAACTACTTAGCAAAGTCATTTTTTTGAAATTTCAATGCTCAACCATCACCTTTCTTTGATAATGTAGTTTTTTCTCAGATTAATAATTTTTCCCAGCCAGCTAATTCCAAATGTATAAATTTTGCAGAAAGAGAAGTAGTTAATTATTTATTTTGATGGTTCTAAATCTGAAGATGGTGCAGGCGCTGGATGTATTTTAATAAATCCAGAAGGAGAAAATACCATTTTAGCTTGTAGATTAGAATTCAATTGAACAAAAAATATAGTTGAATATGAAGCATTAGTTCAAGTTTTGTACAAAGCCATTGATCTTAATATCAAATATCTGAAAGTCCTAGGAGATTCAGAAATCATCGTTAGATAAGTAAGAGACACCATTCATTGTAATTCTGGACATTTAAAGCATTACCAATCATTATTCCAAGAATTAACCAATCATTTCTTAGCCTTTAACATTTCTTTTGTACCTAGAATGAAGAATGCTAGTGCATATCTACTGGCTAATGTAGCATCAAAGTTAATCCCATCCCAAGAATTTAGTCTCGATAGATTTTATATGAAATTTATTTTTAGACCATCTATTCCTGATAATATTACCAATTGGAGAGTATTCAATAATGATTCAGATATCATATATTTCTTAACATATGAAGGATCGTGTGATAGTAAAATTTTGGATGAAAATGAACATGACATTTAGATTAAGAAAGAACAAGATTAAAAATCCTATTCCTAATTTTGTTGTCAAGTTAGAAGACTTATATGATCTAAAGATAGGTTTAAAAGAGTTACTAACTAAAAAATTCAAAGCTCTACCTTAAGATTTGAGTTAGTAAATCTAGGAGTTGATGAAAAACCTCAAAATGTCAATCTAGGTCTCAGTCTATCTTCCAAATAAAGAATATCATTTATCAGAATGTTTAGAATGTACAAAAGTGTCTTTTCTTGGGATTACAGTGATCTTAAAACATATGACACTTCTGTGATTCAACACATAATTCCTATGATCTCAGAAGAAAAAACTAAACAACAGAAATTGAGGAAGATTCATCCAAATCTAGAAAATCAAATCAAAATAGAAATGAACAAACTCCTCAAGGAAAAAATCATCTTTCCAGTCAGGCATTCTAAATGGATATCAAATTTGGTACCTGTAAGGAAGAAGAATGGTGATATTATAATTTGCATTTATTTTAGTAATTTGAACAAAGCTTGTCAAAATGACAACTTTCCATTACCAACCATGGAACAAGTATTGCAGACAGTAGCTGGTTCTGAACTTATTTCTTTTCTAGATAGATTCTCAGGATATAACCAAATTCTCGCACATCCAGATGATAGGTTAAATACTACATTCAGGAAGAAGTGGGGAAATTACACATATCAAAATATGCCATTTGGATTAATTAATGTAGGCGCCACTTTTCAGAGAGCTATGGACACATATTTTAGGGGGCTCATAAATAAAATATTTGTTATTCATTTAGATGAAATTACAGTATTTTCTAAACAAATAACCAATCATCTGAATGACCTAAAACAATTCTTTGAGCGATGTAAAAGGTATGGCATCTCCTTAAACCCAAATAAATCATTTTTTGCATTAGATGAAGGAAAAAATTTGGGATTCATTGTGTCAAAAAGAGGTATCTATATTGATCCTGAAAGAATTGATGAAATTAAAAGAATTCCTTTCCCTCATAACAAGAAATCTATGCAACCGTTTCTTGGGTAAATTAATTTTGTTAAAAATTTTGTCCCTGAATTTTCACAAATAATTTTACTATTGTAGAACATGATTAAGAAAAATTCAGTCTTTAAATGGGGACATAATGAAAGAGAAGCATTTTATTTGATTAAAAAATAAATTGTCAATGCGCCATCCATGACCACCCCCAATTTTCTTAATCCTTTTACATTATACACTTTTTCATCAGATACATCATATGCTGTTATTTTAACACAACTTAATGACCAAAAAATTGAAGCACCAATATCATTTTTCAGTTCCAATTTGCAAGGTTCAGAACTTAATTACACATTTTTTGAAAAGCAAGAATTTGTTGTCTTTACGGCTATAAAGAATTTCAGGCCATTTCTCCTAAAAACTCACACCAAAATCATAGTTCCATTCTCTACAGTGAGACAACTATTGATGCAAAGAGAATTAGGAGAGAAAAGAGCTAAATAGGTTACCGCTTTACAAGAATATGATGTAGAAATTAAGCCCTCTAAAATTATTAGTGGTCAAGGATTTTGTAGAATTCTTATAGAAGCATCCCATCTATCATCAGACAAAGAATCAAGTAACAATGTGAAAATATCAGAGGTAAGCCTCAACGATGCACAATCTTAATACATTGATCTTATATTCTATTTGAAGAATGGATATGCTCCAAATAAAATCAGTTAAAAAACAAAACGAGCTTTAAGATTAAAGGAAAAAAAACATGAATTAATCACTGATGTATTGTTTAGGAGAAATTTTTATTCTGTACTACTAAGATGCTTAGAAAAATCCGAAGTAGAGAAATTCTTGCAGGAACTCCATGATGGACCAGATGGAGGACATTTTGGAGGAAATATGAAAGCAGACAAAATCCTGCATGCAGATTACTATTGGCCTACGCTTTTAAAATATTCTCATGAATATGCAAGAAAATACAAAGTGTTTCAAAGTGCATCAGGAAGACAAAGGAATCTAGCCCTCCCATTATAGTCGGTCAATATCAAACAAACATTTGAACAATGGGGATTAGATACAATTGGTGAGATTGTTCCTAATTATTCCAAACAACATAGATATATTCTCACAACTACAGATTACTTTACTAAATGGGTGGAAGAAATTCCATTTAAGGTAACCAACTATGAGAATATCATTGATTTCATCGACCAACATATCATAACTAGGTTTGGCTTACCTACTATTTTAATGTTTGATAATTCATATTATTTCTTAGGAACTGATGTGATGGAATTTTAAATTAAAATAGTTTATAAACTTAAGTATTCTGCAAGTTATTACCCACAAGGAAATGGTGTAGCAGAATCTAAAAACAAGAACTTGATTAGGATAATAAAAAAAATTGTTGATCAAAACCAATGAAATTGGCATAAGTCATTAATATTTTCCCTTTAGGCAGATCTAATAACTAAAAAAGATTCTATTGGAAGTTATCCATTCAATATTGTTTATGGAAAAGAAGTTGTACTTCCTACCAATGTAGTTACACTACAAGAAAAAATGACGTTGGTGAGGGTCATGCTTGTGATGGACCTTTAATGTCCGTCACCAATGTCACATATGGTGACAGTCCTTCAAAAAGAGTCATTGTAAGTGTATATAGTGATGGTCCTTTAAGGTTCGTCACCAAAATCATTTTCAATGACACTTTTGGTGAGGGTCATTAAAGGCCCATCACTAATTCTCTCTTTGGTGACACTTCTAGTGACAAACTTTTAATTACCCTCACCAATGCTCTTTTTATTACTTTTGGCAAGAGTCAAAAAATGTTTGTCATCATTTATCATTCCAATTTGTTTTGATGATGCTATGTGCCCGTTAACATATTTTTTTTCAAAAGACAATGATTTAAGACCATTATTATGCAGTATTTTTTATAATATGTCCAAGGCCATATTGGTTAGAATCAATCAATTTTTTAAGAATTAATTAGTGTGTATCATTTCCATCAAGTAATGACTAGTCGAATAGAATTTTACTATGAGTCAACAGATTATTTATATATATTAAGTTTATTATGTAGAAAATTCCTTTTAGATAAAGTTCCACTAGTGTGTGTGGGAAATATATTATTTAATACATAATTAAGCTTTGAAAATTCTATTAATGAGAAAGACCTAACACTCCTCAACAATCCGGGCACACCTTAAATTACTTCTTTGGCACACACTAACATTTATTAACACCTCGCATGTCTTGTAACATCGTTGTACCTAGAATATATTGTCATGAGATTGACGCCCAAGCACATGGTGGCATGTGCTAGCACAACATGGAACTCTCCTAGCATGTGTTGGCATGCATGTAGTCCCTAGCATGCCCTAGAACACCTTGGTCGAATGCATTGACATAAATTAGCACTTGGCACACAATTCCACTTGGCATGTATGGGAACCTATTATTAGTGTGCCTAGCATGCCCCTTTTGAAAAATAAAAAGTCTCAACTTATTAACCTTCTTATTGGTTCCTCCTTTTGTCGCCTTGACACTTCATGACACATATTAACATACCCAGGCACCCTGCAAATCCTTAGCACCTAGCATGTATTATCATATCTTGGAACTATTAATTGGCACATATAATTATCACACCCTGGAACTCCTGAGAACACTTTGGGAGTTCTTGACATGCCTTGATATTCCATAGCATGCCTTACCAATTATGGTTTTTAGCTATTGTGGTTATCGTTTATTGCAAAAGTTTCCAGATTATCCACAGTGTTAAGAAACAATGGTCGACATTTCGAATCCCAATGGGCATCCATCTTCAACATCCTATCCTGAAGATGGATCCCCGTTGGGATTCAAAACATCGACCATTGTTTCTTAACACTATGGATAATCCAGAAATTTATGCCTTACCAATTCTTAGCATAACTTGTCACTCCCTCCTTGGCATGATAGCTAACACTCATTAAGACTAGTCCCTAGCACATGTTCCTCATATTCATTAACTTCCATGAATTTTTACCTAGTGCTCCCTTAATGTTTTTTCCTAGTACTCCTTAACACTCCTCAACATTCATTGGCACTCTCTAGAACACCTTAGCACTCTTCAACATGCCCTTCCACTTCATAATATGCATAACACTCTTTGACACATATTGGTGCTTGGAAATTCTTAGCATGTATGGAATACGTTGAGATGCCTTGGTATTATTTGGCATTGTTTAATATAAAATTGATCTGAGATCAATTGTTGGAAAGTAGATGAGAAGCAACAAAGGAAGACTTTTCACTTAGAATGCACTAAGACTTTTCACTTGGCACCTATTTCCACCTACTGTTGGTGTGCCTAGCATGCCCCTCTTGGAAAAGATAAATTGATGACTTATTAACCCTCTTATGTGTTCATTTCCCTATAGTTTAACTTGTTTATCCATTTTGTTGCCTTGATAGATGCATTGAAACACCCTTGCAAATATTTGCATGCCTTATCACCTGGCACATCTTAGCATGTTTGACATGACTTCGCACTATCTAGCACATCTTAGCATTCCCTAGCACACCTTGGCACTCATGTCCTCACATATAGCCTTTACATTTTTTCACGACTTGGGAACCCAATCAAGTCCTTGGCTACTACAATTCATGTGACAATATTGGCCTACTTCAACCACAATAACTTGACCAATTTAACCTAGTAAAAGTATATTGTGCCTTGTTCACCTAAGAACTGCTTATAACTCATCTTATGCCACTCATGTCCAATCTGAACTTGTCCCACTTAACTAGTTACCAAGACAAGGATCACATGATCTAGCCATGGCCATAAAACAACTATGCAACATAGCTTACACAGGCAATATTTCACATGTATATTCAGTTCATATAAATAGGTAAACGGTTACACCATTTTTTTTGGTCATCTAACCTATTATTATTAGATGAACCCAAGTACACCATGTAAGACCAATTTTACCCTAAGTAAAATTGCTTTCACCATATAAAATAACTCATTTGTTTATATTTCCTGGTCATATTTAACCCAAAATAAGGAACTTAATTAAATAAATCCTTATTTATTTAATTATTCCCTAAGAATAATTTATTTAAATCATTATTTAAATAATATTCTTAGTTAAATTTGACTAAATCATCCATAAATAATTAAATAAACCATTATTTATTTAATTATATTCCCATAATTCCCCTAAAATGATAAATAAATCATTTATTTATTTATTATTTATAAATAAGGGAATTGACCCAAGTCAAGAATCCTTTTCCCTCCAACAAATATAATAAAATATTCCTAAAAGGTGCTTCTAGAATTCGATTAATAATATTTTATTCATGCACCGAGTTCTAGACCGCCCCAATAATTTGTTATAAATAGGGGGGTTTTCCCCATTCATTAAACACCTTCATTGCATTAGATCACTCTAGATCTTCTCTTGGTCACCATTTCCCATTTTTCTTTGTGAACTCCCATTGAGTTCTATGTTTGCTTTTCCACATCCATAAGAGAGAGAAATGTTAGATCTGAAACACTGAGGACTTCCAAGAACCCATCCCACTGAGGAGAACTGGAAAACACCTTTCTTGTTTTCCTCTCAGGTGCCCCATTCTTTAATATAATATAAAATTCTTTCATATACATTCTTCTTGTCTTGTTCATTGGATCTATGGAGTTATGCTATTTTTTATCTGCTTAATATCTTGTATGCTTAGATCTGAATGTGTGAAACAATATTAAAGTTATTTTGCAGCCATAATCGATGTTAGGGCTATTTTTTTATGTGTAGCTAAAGTGAACTTTTACGACAAAAGATTCACACTAACAATTGGAGACTCCACACGGGTTTTCTTTTGCGACCACTGTCGTTTTATCTATCCCTGCATATCTAATTGTTTCAGACCCTATGGTTTCTCTTACATTTTTTTTTCCTATTTTTATGGTGATTTTCACCCCTAAAACCATTTAAACAGTCAAATTTTTAACTTCCGTGTGTTTCTGGCCTTATTGCGCAGGTGACAGACATCAGCCGCAGCTGAGCCAACAAAGTTTTTCTGAAATCTGCTGCCGAGATAGTCGGATCTGCAAGTCGCACTTATTGGCCCAAAAATTGTGACCTGAGCCTCAGGACACACTTTTCTGCCCCAAACCTGCGACCTAGACTGAAAACAGGTCAGAACCTACGACTTGCACTTTTTCTGCAAAATTTTCAGCGCTTTTTCTGGGTTTGTCTGAAGCTTCTGTCAGGGTTTTCTAGCCTCTATCTTTGCCCATTTGGACCTGTTTCTAATCTGATTTACTCACCTAAGAGGGAATATTGCCCCTTAGGGCTCTAGTACCCTCCACTTTTTGTGGACGAGTCTTTACTATTTCAGAAGTCTGAATTTCAAGAGTTTCAGCCCTCTTTTTCTCAGATATGATACCTCCTTTTTAGATCCCTTTAGATCAGCTCTTCTCCCTCTCAAAACCACCTCATCTTGTTTTGTTTGTGTTCATTTCTAAGGCCACTGCCTTCTCTCTCCTATCTTTAGCTTATCTCCTCCTTTTTAGCAGAAACCTTGCCTCTACCTCTTTGCTGTTCTCTGCACCACTTTTCAGCAAATTCATCCTTTGGATCCCAGTCCCTCCGGACCTCAGATATATTAGCATCTTTTAGCGTGCTTTGCCTGGTTTTTTCCCTCTTGTAGACTAGTTTTGAGAGACCCGCCTTTTTGGGTTAGATTGCTGCATTATTAGTTGTTAATTTTCTGTTCTTTCAGTCTTATTTACTGTATATTTCTTTTCCATTATGCATCACACTTTTTCTTTTACTCTCACAATGTCTAGGTTTAAACAATTAAAATTAACGCACGCCACACACTGACCCTAAGTGAAGAAGTGCCTAGTTAACATCGCCTGGAAAAGACTTTAAAATCAATTTTCATTGCACCTCTCTGCCCTTGACCTCACTTGATTTTTTCCCCTCCTGCCCTCGTCAGTTTATCTTCTTCCTGTCATCATTGCGCCCCCAAGGCGTCGCTCCCGGAGAATTCTTGGCCTTCATCCTCAGTTTCCGCTTGGACGAATTCCTCCTTCCCATCGTCATCAAGTCAGTCTTCCACTAATTCTGCACTCTGACTCTTCTTCTGATTGTTCGGGTTCTCCCCCTACTTCTGGTTACCCCTCTTTTCCCTTCACCATGTATAGTTCCGGACCTAGCCCTAACCCCAGTTCGACCGTCGGGTCCATTTCAAGTGGAACCACTACGGGACCTACCTCGACTACCCCATTACTCCCTTATATGGCTGGCCTCAGTCTCCCCGACTTTAATCAGCTGATTAATGATCCCATTCGCCATGATGTGAGTTGGCCTGCTATGCCAACCAAGCTCCCCTCCGACATTCCCAAGTTCGAAGGCCTTGATAGCGAAGATCCCTCTAACCATATCTGATCTTCCCACATGTGATTCTCCTCTAATTCCATCACCGATGACTCCATCTGTCTTAGATTGTTCCAACGCATGCTTACAGGCGACGCTTCTAAATGGTATGTTAAACAGGCCACCTCCTCCCATACCACTTTTGCGACCATTACCCAAGCCTTTTTATCCTACTTCCATCTCCCCCTCCAATACAACACTGGTACCAAACTTTTAACCTCTTTCCATCAATCCTCTTCGACCCGCCTTTCTGCTCATGTGCAGGAATGGCGACGACGACGGAGCTTGTGCCGCGCTCCCCCCTTTGAAGATTGGGTTTACATGGACTGGTTTCTTCACTCCCTCTTACCTCCCATTGGAAAATATGTTGCATCCAATTTTCTCCAGACCGAAGAAGCCGCCCTCCAAATAGCCTTAAAGTATGACCTTATCTACGCCCAATCTGGCTATGTTTATACCGTCCTCCCTGACCTTCCCAAACCCGATGGCCCTAATGCCTCAGTGGCATCTCACTCTGCTGATGGTATCGTTGGAGCCATGTCAGATACCTTCGCCCAACCTCTTCTGAGCCATGGTTTTCCTCTAGGGGCCAGCCCCTCCAGCGTTTTCTCCCCTCCCGGTAGCATGTATTCAGGCTATGGCATGCCTCCTTCTTTTGCCCACCCTCCTGCTTACCTTACTGCTGCCCACCCTACCCCTTACCCATATCCGAAACCTAATGTCCCTGCTCCTCCAGCATTTGGACCTTCCACTCCATCGCCTTTTCCCCCCCTAGGGCAAGTATTTGCACAACAGGGGGCACCTAACCTTCCTCCTTCTCAAAGAAGGAGAAGGGGCAATCAATCCACTTCGGGCAATCGTGGACCCAATCCCTCTAATATCGACTCTACCATTGCAAACCAGCCACAAGGCTCTCAGCCCAAGCCGGACAGGCCACTCCACACCAATAAGCCTTGTTCGTGTTGCGGTGTTTATGGTCACTACACTCACAATTGTCCCTTATTACCACAAATGCGGCAACTTTGGGATTCTCGGGCCACCTTACAGGGATAGCACTCCTCCCCTACTGCCCATCCCACCCCCATTACTTATCAACCTAATGTGTTTACTAATCCTTTCACGCAACAAGGATTCGTGGCTACTCAACCACCTCACAACCCGGTAACCATTCACGCTTCCCCTTCGGATTCCTTTGATTACCAGATTCTCATGATAGCTTCTGACCCACCTCTCACAGTCGACCTCAACCTTCAAACTCTATCCCGTCAATATTCCACACCTCCTATTCCACCTGTTTCTGAGTCTCCATCGTCAGGTCCTACAGAGCCTCCATCGACACCCAATGGTCCCTTGCAACTCCCTCTTCCCAAAGCCGAGGTTCATCCCAAGCCTCCTAAGGGACCATTACACCGAAATGCTGCCTCTAGTTGGGCTGCCCATTCATACAGCATAGTAGATGATCTGGCCCAATCTCCTGTTGCCCTTTCAACACTGGAACTTCTCCAGTCGTGTCCTTCTCAAAAGAGGGATATACTACTTTTCATGGGCGTTGTAGATCTTGTTGATGACCAATTGATTGTTTTCGATGCTCTTCAGTAAGAACATCCCCCTCTTCCTCCTTCGGTTGCTTTCCAAATCCCAGTCAAGATCCGAAACGCAAATGTTTCTCGGTGTATTATTGACGAGGGGGCATCTACATGCATAATGTCCACTTTGGTTTGGAAACAACTCGGATCCCCTAAATTGGCCCCTTCCACCATCACCCTTCGTGCGTGGGATGGTCATGCCTCCCAACCCATTGGCCTATTCCATAACTATCCCATTACCCTTGCCGGCTGATTGTTTGTGTCGACGTTGAAGTCATTGACGCCCCTCTTAACTATAACATCCTTTTGGGGCGTAGTTACACCTATGCCATGTTTGTCGTCCCATCCACAGTCCACCGCAAGATGTTCTTCCCCCATAATGGAAATATTGTCACCATTGACCAATTAACCTACCATGAACCAAAATCTCAGACCTCCCCTGAGTCCACCATCTCTACGGTCACCAATAAACCAATGGTTGATTCCTTGACCAGTGTTTCCCCTGGCGTCTACAAAGACTCCTCTTTGCTTGGAACTTTTCCTGGTCCTCCCCCTCCCCCTGTCTCTGACCCCAGCTTAGCGAATGTTTTCATGATGCAATTGTCTCAGGTTGGCCTTCCATAGCCTGCTCCAGCTAGTTAGCAACCTCACTCTCACCCATCACCTCCTGCTCCTATCCCTTCGCTTCAGTCATCTGAACCATTTTCACCTAGCTCTTCCCATCACACTCAGGAACCTGCCTACCCTCCCGCGTCAGTTCCCTCAGGTCCCCACCATATGGGAGCCATCCTCCCTGGCCATTACCCTACCAGTCACATACCTTTCCTTGGTCCCACCCCCCGGCATCTATTCGGTCCCCGTCATGGCCACCATTTCCCTTCCTAATTTAACCTTGGGAATAGCAGTATGGTATCTTACTCCTCCCAACGAGACCCCACCAGGCCACCCTAAACCATACATAGTTGTGACACCGGTACAACCGATCCCCTTCGCTCCTTCCACTACCACCACGCCCCTAGCCCCTCCGCAGAACCCTCCTAATGCTGTGACAACTACAAGCAAGAAACACAAAATTCGCAAGGGGGCATCCACTGACAAGGCCACCGCACCTGACCCTACCCCTCCCCAACCCGCCAAGCCTTGTGCATTATGTGATGGTATCGGTCATCCCACCCATAATTGTCCTGAGTTTCCCTGTATTCAACCCATGGTTAAAGTCGCATTCCCTGAATCTACGGTCCCTGACACCTCTTTTTCTTCCTCATCCGTAGCCAAGAACTCCAAGACTCTTCGCACCAACAAACCATGTGCTTTGTGTGGTGTCCATGGCCATTATTCTCACCATTGTCCTCACCTCACGCATTACCGAGCCTCTTTAGAGGTCATATGCAAGTACGAAGTGGAACAAAATCAATCTGCCTCTCCTATACTTGCTCAATATGCATCCGATCTACTCAAGGATCCCCCCATTACCATTGACATTCCTCCCCCTGATGTTGAAATGTCGGAACCTGCTGCTCCCATCCTTTACCTATCATCATTTGCACGACCCGCGGAGTACATTCCCTCTGAATCCACTCCATCTGTTCTGCTTAACCCTCCTTCAAACAATTTCTCGGTTTCTTCATATTTTGACCATCGTTTTACTCATTCTTCTGACATTCCCCATGATGACTTGTATCTGCGCCTCTCTTCCCATACTGATGACTTAGGTACCTTTGCAGCATCGGATAGTCTCCTTGACCTTTCCATTCCTTATCCTAATCACGATCATCCCATCCATATCTTTGATGTTCTTCACAGCCTGAGTGCCCACTCTTCATCCCATAGCTCTCCCTCTCATCAATATATGAGTTCTAGACTTCCTACCCGAGTTTCTCCCTCCCGTAGATGTCTATCCTATCCTCACGCTGCCATTATTTTTCTCATCCCTCCCATTCCTTGCCTTATGACATCATTACATCGGCCCCCTCGTCCACACATTATCTTGGCTACGCCGATGGGGCAAGTCATTATTCCCACCATCTCGCTTCAGCAGCATGGGCCATCTTTACCCCCTTGCATTCCCTGGTTATTGTAAATGGGGTCTGCATTGGTAATGCCACCAATAATTAGGTTGAATATGATGCCATTCGTGGTCTCTTAGCCGCTGCCCTCTCTCATCAAATCCTCCATCTGCATGTTCATTTGGATTCCCTGCTTATTGTCTTACAACTTAATGGTGTATATCGTGTGCATAAACCTATCCTGTTTAGACAATATTTACGAGTGAAACTTTTGATCCGTGAATTTCGATTCATTACATTTAACCATATACCTAGAGATAAAAATCACCACGTAGATCAAATCGTAAATCATGTTCTAGACTGGCATTTATCACACACACCACAATAACATTTAACACCATAAAGCAAATGTAAATACATCATATATATTATATAACATGTGTCTTTGGAGTCCATCTACTCTGAAACATACATCATGCCCACAACATGTTACAATACCAACACCACAAAAATGGGGGGCACCACTCGCCCCTACCCAGACACTAGGGGGCACCACTTGCCCTACACCTAATCACTCTCTAGAGGATCCTAAGCTAGTGGCTCTACTCCCGTAGCTCGTAGATTACGCACAGCCTGACTGGCCATCGCCATATGTCACATGATACCTCGCCACTCTGAGGGTAGCCCAATACATAACTCTATGTATTGGTCATCTAAATCCTACCAACCATGCTCCGACACACCGGTCAGCAGCCCCTCACATCTACGATGGAGGTCCTTCACTAGAGCAGCCATATAATCATTCTATGCCGCCCTTGATCCACTTGCACCTGTAGCCCCCGCTGCTGTAGGGCGTCCCATATATCCGACTGGTTTTACCGGAGCTATATCTACATTCCAGACAACATCAGAATTAGTACCATGAATACTAGTCACAAACTTTAAAATGCACATAAAAATTTAGTTACTTTTCACTCACATTGGGTCCCCATACTAGAACAGGTGGAAGCGGCAAGTCTGGATCTCCCCAATAACTCATCCCACTATAGGAATAGTCGTCTATGTATAGTGGCATCTGATCCCAGTGGGGGAAGAAATTTGGTCGAAACACTTGTCCGACCACCCCTCCTCCTCCTCTACACAGTAATCATCCCCACCGACGCATCTGTGGCTCTCTTGGCCCACCATCAGGTAACTGCACATGAGGTCGTAAGGTCGGGATCTTCTCAAAGAAGAAAGAGCACAATACCGTCCCATAGGCACAATCATGATTCACTTGCCACTTGCATAGCTACAACTGTCGTTTCACTGATACCAACATCATCTAGGCCCACCCATAGTAGGTCCCACTCAGCACACTCTCTACAATCATCATCTGCCCTCCAGTGATGTGATGGAAAGCCTGGCTGCCAAAAATCCGCAATGTTGCTGCGGCCACTGCCTGGGTCTCCAACCTCTCTAGATCACCAATGGATATCCAATTCCCTTTAACTCAGACACCTGGGTGACAATGTCGCTCAAAAAACTCCATAATGTTACGCCCCCATGGTAACTCTAGCTGCGTATTTCCCACCATTCCCAATGGAGGGAGACCAGTCAATAAATACAAATCCTGGACCGTCAGCTCGATCCTATGCCCCTGCACTACAAACGCCTCTTGATACATATCCCAATAACTAATAATCCAGGCCAACAAGGGCTCTCCAGCCCTCATGAAAGGGTTCTCCAAAAATTTCAGAACCCCATCTCTAGCCAGTGCACGACGGACACCCTGATCCACCTGGATCTTCGTCCGTAATGTACCTAAGTCTCTCTCCCTCCACTTTATCCGTATATCTGCCATATATGAACAAAAACATCATTTTTTTCATCCTTCATATCAAAAAAACTGCATTTTCTTACACCAAAACAACATTCCATCCCATAACAGCACTGAAACCTCCCACACCTAGCAGGTCGCATTTTTTGGGCAAAACATGGGTCACGTCGCACTTTTCAGGCCAAAACCTGCGTCCCAGGTCGCAGCTTTTTCCCCAAAAAGTGTGACCCGACCGTAATGAGGAAGTAGGGGCAATTACCGGAATTTAAAACCCTAATCTACAATTTCAATCCATCAACAACAAAGCTTAGGATTGGGCCTCTTACCTGCAACTGACGGTTCAAAATTCCAACGGTCGGTTTGTCCGCTACGATCGCTGCAAGATTTAGGGCCTTCTCTCCTCTCCACATTCACCACAGCTACACAAGCAAATGAATGATTTTGGAGGGAAAACGCCCTATTAGAAGAAAACCCTTGTTTTTTCTTTCACCCACTACGACCAAACCGTAGCCCCGTTTGACACACCATCTGCACCATTGGAAAGCTCTCACTGAGCACTAAAATGGGTATCTGTCAGTTTTTTATGTTTTTCTACTTCACCAGGACACATTTTGTTCGTGAAGGGCCTATTCACTGCTTCCCAAAATCGAATTTATTCACTTACGACAGTTGTACTTGGGGCACCACTTTGCCTTCTTACTCGTCTTCGTTCATGTTGACTTTCGTCATGAGCTACCCCATTATACTCATGCTCTTATGGTTCCCCATTGGACCCGTACTATGAGGCATCACCATTGAGTCGCCCTTGATTAGAGAATTCGAGTCGAGTCATCCACACATTCATGGAGTCTACCCCGAGTCCTTTTGTACCCCGTCATAGTCTTACCTCCTGTCCTACTTGGTCCCTCTCTCATGTCCCACATTATGGCCTTTAGTACCCCTGTCCACTATCCCTCATGATATGGTGTTAGTTGCTGCCAAGCCATTCATACACTTTATGCTCTAACAAGGGAAGTCATCCACCCACTCCTCCATCTCTCTCTTTCCATCATCATCATCAATATCTACTTGGTCGTTGCTCTACTATTTCCCCCGTGCCTTAACTGGAGTTAACTTATTGCCTCACCTATGGCAGACCTCCTTCTATCGACATCAGCTCATTTATTCTAGAAGCCAGGTCTAGGGGGCAGTGTACCTTGGTTCGAGCTCCTATCAGCATGATCGTGATCTAGACACTTGATCGTCCAGTGATGCAGCAACAACTATTGGTGATTCCCGGGCATGTGTGGGATGCCTCAACCCTCATGAGGGGGTGGCCCTGCAGGTAACCCCCCACATGCCCAGATGACTTCATTTCTTCCCCTGATGCAGCTCCTCCCTTTTGATGATATTAGCCTAAATCGCTTGCGGCGCTTCTTCGATTTGCACATATCCGTCAGATGTTGCGTGCCCTTCCCCGCGTGTAGGGGGAATTTGGGTATATTTTTATCTCACGTCCTACCATATTATTGTATAAGTCCTGACGATTATTCCAGGCATCGCATGTATGTGGGATCCATCATGTTATTTATCTAGCTCATGTCTCGGCCAGCACATGCTTCATTCTTGCGTTCCGTGGTTTTCTGGGTGCCTTATTCTTTGTACTTATTGCGTTCCATGGTTTTCTGGGTGCCTTGTTCTTTGTACTTTGTCTCGGTGGGCATAGGTATGCCTCCCTCGTCACCTTTAGCACAGGTACCACTTCATAGAGACTTGTTGCACCTATAAGTCTTGTCTCCTTAGGGTCTAGTCCTTTAACACATCAGACAACATCACACTTCTCTCTCTCACTTCCCTTTTGATATTTAGTGATTGAGTTCTTACAACGTACTTTGGTCATACAATTTTCTCCTAACACTCGTACGTTGGGGGGAAATCTGTTACACCATTTTCTTTGGTCATCTAACCTATTATTATTAGATGAACCCAAGTACACCATGTAAGACCAATTTTACCCTAAGTAAAATTTCTTTCACCACATAAAACAACTTATTTGGTCATATTTAACCCAAAACAAGGAAATTAATTAAATAAATCCTTATTTATTAAATTATTTCCTAAGAACAAGTTATTTATATCATTATTTAAATAATATTCTTAGTTAAATTTGACTAAATCATACATAAATAATTAAATAAACCATTATTTATTTAATTATATTCCCATCATTCCCCTAAAATGATAAATAAATCATTTATTTATTTATTATTTATAAATAAAGGAATTGAGCCAAGTCAAGAACCCTTTTCCCTCCAACAAATATAATAAAATATTCCTAAAGGGTGATTCTAGAACATGATTAATAATATTTTATTAATGCACTGAGTTCTACAGCACCCCAATATTTTGTTATAAATAGAAGGGTTTTCCACATTCATTAACCACCTTCATTGCATTAGATCACTCTAGATATTCTCTTGGTCACCATTTCCCATTTTGCTTTGTGAACTCCCATTGAGTTCTATGTTTGCTTTTCCACATCCATAAGAGAGAGAAATGTTAGATTTGAAACACTGAGGACTTCCAAGAACCCATCCCACTGAGGAGAACTGGAAAACACCTTTCTTGTTTTCCTCTCAGGTGCCCCATTCTTTAATATAATATAAAATTCTTTCATATACATTCTTCTTGTCTTGTTCATTGGATCTATGGAGTTATGTTATTTTTTATCTACTTAATATCTTTTATGCTTAGATTTGAATGTGTGCAACAATCTTAAAGGTATTTTGCAGCCATAATTGATGTTAGGGCTATTTTTTATGCATAGCTAAATTGAACTTTAACGACAAAAGATTCACACTAACATAAACATTAAATGAGAGTTTGCAAGAAATCCGAGATGCACAAGGCACACATGATATAAGCCGACACAAGCAGAGTGCCCCAAAACTCATAAAAAACAATGTACAATATGCAATTATCTAGAAGAGTTTAAAACATGGGCATGTAGCCAAAGTGTGCCACATCTCATATAAAAAAATAGCTAAAGGCAAGATAATGTTGCGCGTAGCAAAAAGTTATCTCCCTTTATCTAAAATTGCTATGTCGAGCCTCGTATAACAACGATAGGCTTGCCTCCTATAAATAATATTCTAAACTTCTCGTAACACACTTCTTCCTTAGCACACTTTAATTTTCTAACACTCCCTGCACACACTCTTATTTGTTCCTTTCAATGCATTTTGACCTAGTTATCCATTGATATGCCTCAAGACTCCCTAACACTCTTCAACATGCATTGACATTTTTTGACATGTGTTAGCATGCCTTCTCATTATTTTTCATTGCCCGACCCTCCCTAGCTATCATTCCCTCACAACTACCCTTACTTAATTTGCAACCTGGGAACCCAACCAAGCCCTTGCTTGACTACAAGAGCTTGACCAAGTTACGGTTACTACAACTAGACTATGTTGTTGAATTGTGTAGCTTGGGAGCTACTCCACAAGCCTGTTGAGATTGGTTTGTGTGAGTTTTTTCACAAAAGTATTTGTGGGAAAAGAAGCTAAGAAAAGGGATTTTGGACCCAAGATGGGGTTTAAAATCTAAGAGAAAATAAAAAAGGAAAATTAATATTTCCTAAGGTCTAGGTGGATAAAACCGTTAATTTCTAGAGGGTTCCTAAGAGGTCTAGGAAAATATATTTGAGGAGGCCTTAGGATGAAGGAAAGAACATCAAGTGAGAAGGAGCTCATTTGATCAAGGGGGCGAAGAGAGATGTAGCTCTATAGTAGGTCTATCAATAAGAGGGACGAGTAAGGGTTTCTATAGGGAGGCCATGATCATCCTCCAATAGAAAGATCATCATGTGAGGGTTCATAAGAATGTTGCATACCTTAATGGTCGGTTCGAGCTAGGAATTAGGATGGCATATTGTTGGTTCTCTTCTGGAAAATCGAGCTTAAGAAAGGTTTCTCCTGAGAATATGGGTATGTGATTTCAATGGTGTCTTTATGTGAAGGCCAGATCAAATTCTGAAATGTTGAAATTTGCAACAATAAATAGTGAGATTGGAAACCAGAAAGGACAAAAAAAATTGCACACACAACAGTGAGGAATTTTGATGCACCATGAGTGAGGAATGTGGGGCATCTAATTTATTTTTACCTTAAATAAACTGGACAATAAATTATAATTTAATCTCATAACAATTTGTGTAAGTTAACTAAGTCATGATGTCTGAGTTAGCTCAAGAAATTTGAGTTGAGGGTATAAGATGAGGCATCTAGAGGGATTCTAATATTTTTGGGGTCTAGTTGTAGTGATGCATTAGTGGAGTGCAAGTGTGAATTAGTTAACTCAATTAAATGAGTTAAAATCAGTTTAAATAGTTCTAACTGAGTGATGAGCTAGTGAGAGGTCAAGTGAATTAAATTAGATTTAATTCACAATGAGTGATCAATCAGATAACTGATAATTCGCTATTAATAACTGCATGAATGTC
Source organism: Pinus albicaulis (assembly GCA_034641835.2). Lineage (NCBI taxonomy): Eukaryota > Viridiplantae > Streptophyta > Pinopsida > Pinales > Pinaceae > Pinus > Pinus albicaulis. The sequence continues at coordinate 1,502,761,023 of CM076579.1, read as the reverse complement.
AGTTCTGAGGAAGACTCGGTTGAGACAGAGGTTAAAGGGAGCATAACTATCAGTTATATTTATAGAAAATTTCCCATGTGCAATTATAAAGTCAATGGGATGACATGATGGATTGCAAAATCAAGGAAGATTGATTTTCCTAATTAATAGGGAGTTAATTCCCTAGGAATTGCATGAGAAAGACAAGATGAAGTAAGGCTGAGAATTGCCTAAGTACTAGACAGAGTTTTCCTAGATCAACGAGAGGTAATTGGCAGAGTGTTGGAGGATCTCATGAGAGATTAAGCATTGCATTATTTCATGATTCCTTGACTTAATACAAAATAGAGATAGAGGGGTTTTTAGTAGTTGCTTTCCCCAGATACATATTGTGTTGTACGATTGATAATTTCTTTCTCTTACTTATATGTGATTGTGCGATCATGTTTTTTTTCCACACACTACAAGGAAAACACCCTCTAGTGGAGGTTATAAAGGAGGTTTTTAGTGTTATAAAATTGGCCAAAATTGTCAAAAAAATATTTTCTACAACATCCGTTTTGAGTAACGGAGGTTTTGGCAGAGCTTCTAATAGAAATTCAACAAAACTACAAAAACTAGGCGGTCAGAGGTTATTACGGATGTTTTTTTCATCGGTGCGCTACTCGAGTGTCAACACACCGGTGCGTGTCATCTAGACAGTCATCTCGGGGCCGTCGAAGTGTGCGTACTAGGCTATAAAGGTCTAAAACCGCAGCCGGCGCACTGTAGGTGATACAACGCACCGGGCCATTCTAATTGGTATTGGGATTTGTGTGGTGCCCATAGGTCATATCAACGCAATGGTTCATAGTATTATAGAAATGCAACAAGTTGTTCTAATTGGTATTGGGATTTGTGTGGTTCCCATAGGTGGTATCAACGCATTGGTTCATAGTATTATAGAAATGCACCAGTGCACAGTATCACACAAACACACCGATTTTTCTAATTCGTATTGGTATTTTTGCGATGCCCATAGGTCATACAAATGCACGGGTGATTAGTCTCACATAAGTGCACCGGTGCGTAGTATTGCACAAACGCACCGATTTTTATAATTCGTATTGGTATTTGTGTGGTGCCGATAGGTCATACAAATGCACCGGTGAGTAGTCTCACATAAACACACTGGTGCACAGTATCGCACAAACGCACTGAGAGTTATAATTGGTATTCGTATTTGTGCAGTGCCCATATGTCGTAGAAACACATTGGTGCATTATATCATACAAACACACCGGTGTATAGTAACTGACACACATAGGTGTTCATTTTTTATATTTTAGAAACATCGACCTGTAACAATGCAATTATTGTGATTTTTTAAAATTCATTATTCATCAAAAGTCGACACGTATCTTTTTTCACAAAGGAAAAATTCATAATTTTATTAATGAAAACAAAATCACATGTTACACTTTGCTATAATTTTCAGAGACAGACAAATATTTTGCAGCTAGATGCTATATTACAAGAGGAGAGAAAAATTAAATTTTCCTCCCTTTTTTCTTTTCAATTTTCACCATGGACTTGGTGATGGCTGAGTAGTGATAAGTGCGAGCTGATTTTCAGCTATGGTGCTCCATTGTCCTTATGCAAATTAGATTTCTTTGAGTTGTGTTGTCTTTTGAGTCCTCCGCTTTCTAGTGCCTCTTGTTCTCAAGACGTCTGAGCCGTGTTTGTAGGCTCTTGCATCTCCTGTTCTTGTGTCTCAACTTCGGTTGTTCTCTGATTGTTTTCTTTTGGGGTGGGTTCCATCTCAACTTCTTCCACCTCCTGTTCTGGTTCCACAGAGGGAACTTTCCAGCCCTTTGTGGCTTTCCCCGTCTTTTTCTTTTTTCTGTTATCTCTTTTAGCTTCTGGACAAGTGTTTTGCAAGTGCCCGGTATTCCTGCATACTCTGCACCTGAAGGCAGTGTTCTCATAGTCAAGATGCTGCATCCACTTTTGCTTTTTGTGAGTCAGTAGGATGCATTCTGGAAGCCCTTTGCTGAGGCTCAATTCCACACAGATGCGAGAAAAGGTGAATACTCTCTCCTCCATGTGTTGTGTGTCAGTTTTGATGTAGCTCCCAATCATGTCTCCAATTGTGCCAAGAACACCTTCATTCCAAAAATGAAGTGGGAGGTTGTATAACCTCACCCAGACCGGCATCTTGGAGACTTCCATGGTATTTGCATCAAAATCTGGAAACCAAGGTGTGGTAAATAGTCCGGTGGATCCCCAAAACCAGGGACCAACCTTTTCGATATGATCTCTGATCTTCGAAGTTAAGAATTTAACAATGAAGAATCCCTTTTAATAGAGATGTATTTCACAATCCGCCATCCATTTAGTGAAAATCCAATGAAAAAGCTCCATTGGTTTTGGCCAAAAGTAGTTAAATATGCATATGAGTGCATATGATTCAAAAACGGATCTATGCTCATCTATCTCAGGTAGTTCAATCTGCAGTTCTGGAGTCTGGTTGAGTTGTTCCACAATGTATGGTTTAGGGTAATCTTCCTGTGTAGTGGGGGAAGCAGATGTATTTTTCCCCTTTAAAATATTCTTATAGGTCATTCCCCTGGAGCCCTGGGAACTGTGCTGCCCAAAAGGACCGCCTCTCAGTCTTAGATTGAGATAAATGGTGATAGCAGGGCGAATGCCATAATCGCAGAGGTTTCTGGTGTCCTATAGCGATCTCCCTTCATGGATGAGGGACTGTACGTGGCTAGGATAACCAATGGATAGCCAAATGGCTTCCTTCAGTTCTGTAACCTTATCATATTCATTTATCCAATGTAATAAACTGTTCCCCTCAGGGGTCTTGATAAAAATCTGAAAACAGTGTGTGCTTACCCAATATACATTTGCAGTGTTAGATGTGGTCTTTTTCTCGTCCTGTTGTGTCTGGTTCCGTGGAGGCCTCCCTTCGTGAACACGGAGATAGCTGTCAGCCCAAGAGCTACCCACTAGCAAGGGCTAGTGCAAAGAGTATTCGGCTGGTGGATAAAGGCATAAGGTGTGTAGTTCCGGTTCAGAAATACCAACGGAGATCGTATCACAGGTTCTGCTCCTCTAGATAAAAAACAGATCATCGAGCCAGATGTTAAGGAAATGGTGTGGGAATCGTGCCTCCGATCCACTAGCATGTGGGTCACAAAGCCCATCATTCCCACAGAGGCACATAGTCAACATCGAAATGTCTTTGCCGTGCACAGTCGAAACAAATGGCATAGTCTGCCCATCTAGTCTGTTGGGGACCCCTGTAATGGCAGACGTGGGAAGGTCCCACCGTGCAGCATAATCCTTCCCATCCTTCATGTGGTCGTGAAGGAGTAGATACTGGGTCCATTTCCACACTGATACACCTCTGCGAGCAGATCCATAGCTGCACCACTAGTTCGGCGCAATCGGGCATGCGGCCGCATCGTTTTGGGCTTGAAACCCTAGGGCAAGAGAAAAATCACCCGCGCTCTTCATCATTTTTCAGTAGCTCACACAAATAATCCTCGACACATATCTTATAACAATATTCATAGTAATAATTTTTTTATGAATGCATTTGAATGTGATGTTTGGATTAATTTGTTATATCATATCATAATTATTGTGACTTTTTAAAATTAATTATTCATCAAAAGACGAAACATATCTTATAACAGTATTCATACCAATTAGATTTTTATTAGCACATTTGAATGTGATATTTGGTTTAATTTTTTATATCATATCATCAGATTTCACATATCTTCATTCTAATATTTATGTTGGCAATATGATGCAATGTGTTGTCCTTGATGGAAACCTACTTGATGAAGTTGTCCTTGATGGAAACCTACTTGATGAGTTGTCTTTGGATAGCAACCTATTTGTTAATGATGTAAATCTGATGTATCTACAAAGCAGTTTAGAAGTAACAAAGAAAGAAATTCCAGTAAGTGCCAGAGTAATGATGAATAAGATATGTCACAAAGCATACGTGGGTTTGTAAAGGCAAAGTAGCGTATGTACGCGTAAAAGTACGTACCAAGTAGCGTATGCCTATTTGCGCTCTAAATTTATAAAACCAGGGGACATGACCATGGTATTGGCCCACAGTATTGAGTGCTGGATTATCTATTTGATCCCATCCAGGAATACCATCAGCGGTTAAGTGGTTTTGACTCATGGTATTGATAAAGGCTAAAACTATATAAGGAGAAGAGGATCATAGTGCAAGGTGTGCATAGGTCTGGGTTTTAATGAATACTTCACTCTGAACTTGTATATCTGGATGGAATGGGTAACATTTTATTGATTGATTTGAATTAATAATGCACCTATGAAGAAAATGATGAAGAGGGACCTCTAGATCTGAAATGACTATGTATTTTCTAGATCTCTGTTTATGGAATGTTTAGATCCGTGATCCGGAAAATATTTATTTAAGTAAAGGGTGAAATATGATTTATCCGTTCCGAAGAGTGCGTTCTTACAATGTTTGCGCATCTATACGTAGGTTCGTTTCATGAAAAATGCGTGTATACGCGGGTTAGCTTAAAGAAAAGCGCGTATGGCAGTCAGGGTTTCTAAAAATAAAATGCACTGAAGTATACGTAGGTTCGTCTCTGTGAAAGCGTGTATATATGCAGGTTCAGTGAAATAAAAGCGCGTATGGAATCTAGGGTTTTGCTGAAGTATGTGGAATGAAATGTCCGAACCGTTTTGTCAAGCATCGCTATCTGTCAATGATGTATTCATACAGATCTGGGTTGTTTGAATGTTGATTATGCTATTGATTATGTTGATTAAAGATCAAGTTGTTGGTTGATTGGTTGATGATTCAATGAATGAATTGATGGGGTTATAAGTTTCAGTTTGATGTATGTTGAGCTTAAATGTGTGGAGTGGGTCCAAGAGGAAATTGATGAAATGTGGTTCATAGAGGTGCTGAGGGTTGTAGCCTTCAGTCAGGGGGTTGTAGCTCCCTTCCAGGTGAGGCTGGTAAACGAGATCAGGGGGTCGTAGCTCCCTTCCAGGAGAGGCTGGTAAACGAGTCAGGGGGTTGGAGCTCCCTTCCAGGAGAGGTTGGTAAACGAGTTAGGGGGTTGGAGCTCCCTTCCAGGAGAGGCTGGAGAACGAGAAGGTGCCGTTCGTTGTGTGGGTGCCTACGTGCCGATGTGATCATTGCTCAAGACAAAATTGTAAGAAGTTTTCTTTATAATAAATATTCAAGACAGAGACGACAGCAGCGGTGGTTTTTTCCCAAATTGGGTTTCCACCTTAAATACTGGTGTTCATGTGTGTTGCTTATGTGTGATGGTTTATTCTATTATTACTGCACATGCTTACTACTTACTAAACATATAATGAATGAATGATGCAATGATCTAAGTAAAGAATTAAATGCATAATAATATCTCTGGAAATACACATGTTTTCTTAAAGATATCTGCGTGTATACGCGATTTGGGTTCAATAAAGTAGCATATGGGTTTAAGAGAAAGAAAAACTAAAAAGTTTTCAGTTAGCACTAAATACTGATTCATCCCCCCCTCTCAATATTTTTTCCAACAATTTAATCATCCATAAATTTAATCAGTGGTGTTACATTTCACAGCAAGAATGGAGAACGCAATAGAATAAATTAAACATATTTATTACATATATATATGAATAATATTGTCCTTTTCATACAAAATGGGATAGTTATTGGTATCCCTTTGTCTTTCAATCGGGACACTATGTCCATTACATTAAACAAAATTTCTGATTTGATAGAAAAATATTTTAAGAAATACAAATCCTTACTTTGATATCCAAACATAATGATCATCATTCTTCGCTTGAACTGTTGTCACTGCTCGAGCTACTTCCATGAATTGGGTTATTTTGAGGAATGTTTTGTTCACGGTGTTGATTGTTTTCTTCTTCTTCACCTTCCATATACAAACATAAAAATAAACTATAATGAGTGTATATACATTGGTGAGAATAATGAAAATTGAAATATTAAATAATATACATCAATGTAAATTGAAAACAAATGACATACCATAGCAACAATTGAGTCATGAACTATACACATTCTTTCAAAACATAATTTCATGCCATCTTTCAAGATTTCATCTGTTGGCGCAGTTCCATGCTTTTTTTTGTGCAAGTTTTATACCCCATATCAAATATTTATATTTAGTATAAAATATTTTTTTGTTCTATTAATTATAGATGAAGTTAATTAATTCCTTGTCGTCCTGTTTTATGTGCTAAATGGGTTCCATTTTCTTTTCTTTTCTGCAAGAAAATAATTGACAATTAATATTTAACGCTAAATTTTTTATTTATTGTACCTAATGATAAAAAAATTTAATGATTACATGTTACATTAGAAGCACATTTTTGTTGATATGGCTCCTCCTACGATGCCATTTTGTCCATTTATTTTACCATCTCCTTGTACACCTTTTTGGAAATTGCTACTGGCATATTTCTGATATCAGTGATTCATCTTTTGAGATTTTCATAATCTTCCTAAAAATGTAACATGACAATAAACTATTTAATTTTTATATTAATATTTGAAAATTAAATATAACAAAAGTGATATTTATAAATAATTCTAGAAAAACATTTAAAGGAATATTACTTTTTCATTCCTTCTTTTTTGTTGTTGTACATTTTTTCTATTAAAAGTCTGACATGTCTCATTGACCAATTCTCTCGAACTCTTCTTGTAGTTTAGATAAAATTTGGTTCTTGGAATCATTGGATTGATTTTTTTTATTGTAATTAGAAAGAACGTCTATAAATTCATTCCACTAGATGCCTCAAACTTTTGTAAAAGTTTTCCCCCCTTTCATTAACCTACAACACCACTCTAGTTGAGCTAAGGAGCATTTCATTTTCATTTGCATGTTCTATTTTTTTTTTCTTTTCTTAGAACAAAATTCCTTTTCTAAGTTGTTGGTCCCTGTAGAACATTAAACATATGTGAATTAATAGATTGTTTGAAACATATTATCTAATAATTTTAATTATATTATTAATGAAAATTAATAAAAGAAACTCATATTGGATCGATAGTATTTTTTCATTCACCTGATTTATCCTTTTGCAATTTTTCCTTCGAGCTTTTATGCTCTTCTGGTACTAGATAAGAAATAATCTTATCGAGATTCATCATTTTATGGCTCTGCATGATACAAAGTAAACAATACATATTAGTTAAACTTACATATAGTTCAAAATAATATTTTTTGTAAAGAATTTACAAAGAACTTGCCTTTTTTTATTTTATTGATGTGTTATAAGTATTTTTGTTACTTGATCTCTTGTCAACCATTTCTTTATCAATATGAAACTTGTACCATATCATTCATTAATATATTTTATAAATAAATCATCAAATTTTTAGGTAAAAAAAAAAATGTCAAGAAACCGTTGTGCTTTTCATGTTGTACGCACCAATGTCGGTGCATCGTGTTCTTATAAACACACCGCCAAAACAATATAAAACACCGTACGATGCTTTATGTAAATAAGGAGCACTGGTGCATTATATTTTAACCACTGAACCGATTAACACAGAAAAAATAATAAAAAAATTTCAAGTGTTAGTTTTTTTAGCATATGGTGTCATGGAGGGGGCGGTGCAGCCTATTCTTATAAATGCCCCGTGCAAATAGGGGACCACTGTAAGCTTCTCTCCGTCAAAAGGAGACCTGGTGCATTATAAGTTACATGGTGCACCGATTAACAAAAAACAAAAAAATGTTTTTTTCCAAACAATACGTGCGCGGTGCGCTATAATGAAATAGCGAACCAGTGCCCTATTTTACATATCGCGCACATATTTAAAAAAAATGTTTTTAAATTTTCTATCAAACAATACATGCGCGGTTGTAATGTTCCCACATTTTAGCCTCAAGCTAAAAGGAACATTATAGTTTGCATATTTTTATTTTGTTGAATAAAATGGGTAAGGAGACTCCTTAACCCCCTTAGATGGAGAAATAACACTCCTTGTGTGAAATGAGGGTGAATAAGTAGCTGGATTAAGGAACTAAGGGTGTGAATATGACTAGGATCACTTTTATTTAGTCATCTTTGACTAAGTCAATAGCGTTGTCCAAGAGGAGGAATCTCCATGACAAGGCAACACAGTTTTAGAGGAGGCTCCACTTGCATGAGATAGGTGGAAAGTATGGTTGGGACCCATGGTGAGAGGAGTTCATTTGCTTTATAAGGAGGAGATGGCAATCCATTTTCATTATGCATTAGCTTATTATTTTCGTTGGGTCTACCAAGACTTGCATACCCGGGCTATTTAGCAGGGTTGTAGTGTTCTTGAACCCAAGGGTGTTCCCGGTCGAGAATATTTACTTCATCCCTAAGGAGGGATAGGGTTTGAGCTCCATTTCCTCATTTCAAAATTTTGCCAAAGCTACCTCCTTTAGTACAGCTTTTTCCTGTTGGGGAGAAAGCAATGTGTTGCTGGGTGCAGCAATAGAGGAACTCATAGAGTCATTCTTTGGCATGTTCTTCGGAGGAGATCTTGTATATTCCTTGGAGGAGCAACAGAGAAGACTCTCGGGCATCATTTCAAATATTTGGCACTAGGCCAATCATTCACCTTCTCTCACTGCATAGTTTAGGGTTGAAACAACGTTATTTTGTGTAGGTAGTGCTGGGAGAGTCCATTTGAGCTCATCAGGAGGATTGTTCTTGAGTAGAGGGATCAACCTTCTACTAAAGAGCACCATTGAAGGAGGGAAATCTATATTTCAGATCTGCCATAGCCTCATCATATGTATTCAGTGTTGCAGTGACATATTAACCCTAGTAGTTAATTGTCACTTTGTATTTTATCCGACATTTCTAGCAATCCCTCCTGGATTGGCTATAAATCTTGTATGAGGCCCATCTTTCCATTCTTGGGCATTTATTTGGTTCCTTAAGCTTCATTGTCATTTTTTAAGTATTTCACAACTGCTGCTCTCATGGAGACTACGCAGTCACTGCCCTCTGGCATTCTGTGCAGTTGCAGAAGCACATGTATTTCATTTCTTGATCATTGGAGATTGGTTCCCATAGCTTGAGTGGCTTGTCCCTCATGATTATATTGTGTATTATTTCTGATATATTAATATAATTATGGCTTCATAACATTTCCCTCTTATTTTGTATTCAAAATTGCAAATTTTAATGGTTGTGTTCATATACTATTGTAGGCTCTCTCTTTGAGCATTCTCTAAGGGACCTATTTTGGGGAGATCTGAATAACCCATCTAGAGTCATTTATTTGAGCTCAAATTCTAGAAGAGGAGTTTTTAATGAGTTAAAAAGGGGATCCAAGCCCCCTTTCATCTTATTTTTACATTTCCTTCCTTATACATCGTCCTTCTAGACCATATTTCATAAAATCCTGAAAAAGGAACACTATAGTGGTATCAGAGCATCAATATTGGCTCAGCCTATGCACAAGATTTAATGACATCAGAAAGAGAAGCTTCTCTCCAAGAAGAGAAGATTTACAAAGGAAACAAGAAAAGATGAATGATCGAAGAGGAGGTCTCCCTTCTTCTTTTCCAGACCATGGAGGGTATCATTGAAGACCTTGAGGAGAAAGAATGGGAAAAATGGAAATATTTTCTGAGAGAGTTTGTGGATGAAGCAAGCCCTAGTTGTGACCATGTTGGGTGTGAGCATTAAGCCACACATGTATATCCATAAGGTAGTTCATTTCCCACTTGCACTGTAGGGAGAATGGAGGAAGGAGATAAGGCCATTGGAGGAGCAGCACTGCAACTCAAAGGTATGGCTCATGGTTTGTGGTTTGAAAATTCTATTTCATATTATCATGAAAATGTAAAATCATATGATGATTTCACTAAAGGTTTGGTGAGGATATTTGATAAAAATCACTATGAAACATCATGTATCAAAACATCAAACACTTTGCATGCATTGGAGGGAACCATGAAACAAACTCCATTCCATATTTTTGAAGGGGATAAAAACATGTATGATGACTTGCTAAGGGAAAGATTCCAATTGTGTGAAGGGCCCTCTTCCATTTGTGAAGACATGGAGGTACTTCTTTCAAGAGATGACCAAGATCTAGGGTCACTCTTTGATGATGAGGTAATCTCAATTATTAATGGGGAGGATGAGCATAAGAGATCTAACAACGGTGTCCCATTTGGGGGAGATCCATCACCACATGGAGGTGCAAGGGGAGCCATTGATTATATTAGAGGAGCCCTTGTATCTTTGCAAGGAGTTCCAAATGTTTCAACATGTGGAAACCAAGGCACAATTCCAGAGTTGTATGTAACAGTTTTTGGGGATTGTGAGATCGAGGAGGAAGAGAAGGATCAACATCAAGGGTTGATACACCCATATATATTCTGGAAAGCTTCTGCACAAGAGGAGGAGACTGTATTGCATAGTGAAGAGAGGGACAAATCAGTCCACTCATACATACAGTCCACTTATGAACTTGATGCCTCAATATATGGAGGCATTCCACCTGGGAGGCACCCTGATCTAGAGACGATGAGGGACACCTTGTCATATAGTTCACCACTCTTGGATTTCGAAGAGGTGAAGACATTGGAGGAGTCCAGCATAGCACAGAGAGTTTTGGATAGACTCAAGGAGGAGGGAAACACTCTCTCATTTTCAGCATCACCCAATCTCATTACCCATACTACATTGATAGAGATTGCTGCAGGGATGGAGGAGAGCATCTTCATGACGCAAGATGACTGATCCATAGATTTGGAGAGACAAAGGGTAATTCCTTTGAGGAAGGACTCTTTTACACATGGGAGTGGAGGGAAGCCACTCATGCATATCTTGGCCCAATTCCTTTTGGATGACAACTTCTCATGGGAGGCCAACTTCCAAAGGACACCATCACTATTTGAGCATGAGAAACTGTATGATGGGCATGGTAGCATTTTTGAGGGTGAATTTGGCATGGGGGATTTAAAATTAATAGGCAGCAGTGTGAGGGGAGCTTCACATTCTGGATCAATAGTTTTGCCTATGAGGAGGATTGATTCGTATTGAAGGTCTCAGCTTTTGGTAGAGTACTCCAAGGATCTTGGTGCATGCATGATTTTGGACGGCCCGGATGGAGATGGAAGGTACATGGTGGATGATATGGTTATCTATTATTATGAAAAAATATTCTTGACTAGGGCTTCTAGTTTCAAGGGGAAACTCTTACATGTAGCACATGAGGACTTCCTAGCTATGCACCTAGATGCATATCTTGTCTTGCTAAATGAGTTCACTTGGGAGGGAATTTGGCATGATCTATATTAGAATATGGATAGATGCATAGCCCAGATGATTCTAGAGAGGTTTTCACAACCATTTCCCTACTCATTGGAGGTGAGGGAGAGCATTCAGATGAGTCATTTCAGCTCAAGGACCGGAGTACATGGTAAAGGAGGTATATACTCTCATTTTGATTTACCTCTCTTTTCTTTATGTGAGCATCTTGATGATATTAGGATGATCACATCTCCTTATGCTCCTTATTATGATGTACTTGTGGCCCATTGCAGCAATGGGAGTGGCTATTTTTATGATGGTTTGTGGGAGAGGCCACTTACTTCTTGGTGTGCACCATAGGCACCAATTTGTACTTCAATGTTTTCACCTTACAAGATGTTTGTGCCAGCAAACAAGTGGTTGTGAAAGCACTTGTTGTTTCTAGTTCTAATGCAGGCAGGAGACTCACTGCATTGGTCCCATGAGTGGAGCAGTGACCTACTCTCTAGTTGTCTTATGACAGCTTGTTTTCATGACATGTTGCTTCCTTGTGTTGCTGATAGTTGTACATTTATAGGGAGCACTACTGGGAGAGTGTTGGAGGTATTGGGACAGCCCATTGGGAGCATGAATCTCCCCATTTTACATGTTTTAAACTACAGGAGACACCATGGGAAAACCATGATTTCCACATTGCTACTTTTCTCTTCTTGTGGAAAAAACCAATTGGAGGATTTGAGGGGGCATTTCATGGTTGATTTTCTTGATGGGGGATATTGGGCCATTCTTGGAGGCCATACCATTGCAGCCCAAGGATGGAGGAAGCCCCATATGTACCACAAATGGAGAGAGAAACATCTTGGGAATCAAAAGCCCAACTCTCCATTCAGCCCCAACACATTGCTTAAACTAGGGGTTGAGATTTTTATTTGGATGATAGCATGGATGAGAGGATCATCATTGGGGAAAAAAATTAACCATGCATGTCATCACTCCTACCTTGAGGAGGCCATAGCATAGCAAGAAGGTTTCCACCTACACCTTCTATCTTTCCATGATATCCACCATTCCGGTTTGCATACTTGGGAGGGAGCATTGGAGGACAAATTTGTTGTAGGATATCTTGAGCACTGGTGGAGATTGATGAGGAGGCCACAGGAGAAGAGGGGGAGGAATTTTGTTCTCTCTATGCAGTTTCTTGAGGGCAAGCAACATGTGGTAGGGGAGGACTGTAATGTTCCCACATTTTAGCCTCAAGCTAAAATGAACATTATAGTTTGCATATTTTTATTTTGTTGAATAAAATGGGTAAGGAGACCCCTTAACGCCCTTAGATGGAGAAATAACACTCCTTGTGTGAAAGGAGGGTGAATAAGCAGCTGGATTAAGCATCTAAGGGTGTGAATATGAGCAGGATCACTTTGATTTAGTCATCTTTGACTAAGTCAACAATGTTGTTCAAGAGGAGGAATCTCCATGATAAGACAATGCAGTTTTAGAGGAGGCTCCACTTGCATGAGCTCGGTGGTAAGTGTGGATGGGACCCATGGTGAGAGGAGTTCATTTGCTTTATAAGGAGGAGATGGCAGCCCATTTTCATTATGCATTAGCTTATTATTTTCATTGGGTCTGCCAAGAATTGCATACCCAGGCTGTTTAGAAGGGTTGTAGTGTTCTTGAACCCAAGGCTGTTCCCAGTCGGGAATCCCTACCTCATCCCCAAGGAGGGAGAGGTTTTGAGATCCATTTCCTCATTCCGACATTTGGCCAAAGCTACCTCCTTCAGTACAGCATTTTCCCGTTGGGAAGAAAACATTGTGTTGCTGGATGCAGCAATAGAGGAACTCATAGAGTCATTCTTTGGCATTTTCTTTAGAGGAGATCTTGCATATTCCTTGGAGGAGCAGCAGAGGAGACTCCCTGGCATCATTTAAAATATTTGGCACCAGGCCAATCATTCACCATCTCTCACTGCATATTCTAGGGATGAAACTGCATTATTTTGTGTAGGCAGTGTTGGGAGAGTCCATTTGAGCTTATCAGGAGGATTGTTCTTGAGTAGAGGGATTAGCCTTCTACTAAAGAGCACGATTGGAGGAGGACAATCTATATTTCAAATTTTCTATAGCCTAATCATATCTATTCAGTGTTTCAATGACATATTAACCCTAGTAGATGATTGCCACAATGTAGTTTATCTGGCATTTCTAGCAATCCCTCCTAGATTGGCTAGAAATATTGTATTGAGGCCCATCTTTCCATTATTGGGCATTTTTTTGGTTCCTTCAACTTTATTATAATTTTTTATGTATTCAGCGGCTGCTGCTCTCATAGAGACTACGCAGTCACTTTCCTCTGGCATTTTGTGTAGTTGCAGCAATGCATGTATTTCATTTCTTGGTCATTGGAGATTGGTTCCCATAGCTTGAGTGGCTTGTACCTCATGATTCAATTGTGTATTATTGCTGATATATTGATATAATGATGGGTGCGTAACATTTCCCTCTTATGTTGTATTTAGAATTGCAGAGCTTAATGGTTGTGTTCATATACTGATGTAGGCTCTCTCTTTGAGCATTCTCTAAGGGACCTAGTTTGGGGAGATTTGAATAACCCATCTAGAATCATTTCTTTGGGATCAAATTCTTGAATAGGAGTGTTTAATGAGTTAAAAAGGGGATCCAAGCCCCCTTTCAACTTATTGTTACATTTCCTTCCTTATACAACATCCTTCTTGACCATATTGCAGAAAATCCTGAAAAAGGAACACTACAGCGGTGCGTTGTGATAAGCTAGCACACCGGTACACTAGGTTATGCGGGGTGCACCGATTAAAAAAAATCAGTTTTTAAAAAATTCACACAAGGGCCGACATGGATTGGGATCCGACTATGCAAGTCTTCCTGTGGGTTAGATTTCATAGGCCTATATATATATAGAAATACAAACCCTATAAATCTAAAAATGAAAAGCCCTAATTCTGAAATCACAGAAATAGGAAGAAGCAAGGGAAGAAACAAAAAGAAGGAATGGTTTAGGGTATGTTAGTCATCAGTATTTTTCACTACCTTTGGATGACTATAGGATGGTTATAGTTTTCTGAAAACAATATTCCTTGAATATATTGAGTTTCAGAAATCTCACTGCCTTCATTATCCTCATAAAACCTTTTTTCACTATTCTATCAGTTTTCCATCTCAAAGTCACCCTATTGCTCTTAAAATACTCATTATGGGATTATACCTCTCATGTTAATATTCTTTCCTACCTAAAACCCCATTTCTCATGTTCCTCAGATTCCTCAGGCATTGATGGTCTCAAAGCTATATTTGTAGGTTCTTTAGATAAATCAAGTACATTGGATTTTGGATCTTCAATACAACATGATTATGATAAGAATTTTTCTGGCTCCCCAAAACCCTTGGATGTTTCAGGAATTTCATTTCCTTTGCTAGAATCTGGCACGGATGTAATAGAATGTTAAGACATGGTTATTCAAGAAGGACCTAAAATTTCCAAAGAGGATTATCTTCTCAGTTCAGAACTTGCAAGTGAGAAAAATGGACAAAGTTTGGCACTTCTGTAGAGGTGTTGGAAAATTTAGCAGCAGAAAGTACTGATGATGTAGACTGTCTACTCCTGACTGAAAACAACTTACAGCAAGGGAAAGAGGAAAACCCTGGTATTTTAGATGACAAGGGATATAAACTTGATAGTCCATTTGAGTGCAAAAGTAGTGATTACTTGCAAGAAAATAACATGGAGGAAGCACACAAGGCCAAACATTAATAAATTATATCATAAAATATTGATGGAATATGGAAAAAGGTAAGGTGAATTGGATAGATATGAATTTACTTGAAATGGCTATAGAGAACTTAGAATACAACACTGATGATTGCTATAAAGAACTGCAAACATTTAGGGTTTTGAAAAAAGGTGTCCAGAGAAGGTGGAAAAGATAAGTTGAAATTTATGGTGGAAACTACAGAATATTTTGAAGATGCTACTATGTGATTAAATCCCAAAGTTGTCGAAGTGAACATGTCAAACCTCAGTAAACAAAATAAAAGAAAATTCAATGACTTCAGCAACATGCAAAGCAGAAAGTGTCAAAGAGTATCAGTGACAAAGGAAAAAGACTTCAAACATTAGAAAGAGGGTTTCTCCAAAGTTAAATTAAATCCATAAGCCTATAAAGGTAATTTAACACTTCAAGAGAATCATTTTTACCTTTCAAAATATCAAGAACATTAATCAAGGAAGAGTTTGTTGGTTTTCTGAGCAAATTCGGGAAAAATTTCTTGGCGCTGTGCCCTTGCTCATTTTCCTCAACACGTTTTCTGAAGGCACTGTGCACTTGTAGGCTGGCACTGTGCCCTTGCCATAAGCACCCTGTGCTTATTTTCCTTGGTGTTGCATGCTCAAATACTAGCGATGTGCACTTGGGTTGGTGCTGAACCCTCAGCCATTGGCACTACATGCCGAGACAGAGGAGTTTGACAAGGGTTGGGGCCATCCAAATCACTTGAAATTGCTTTGACATCTTTACCAAAGTCCTCCAAGAACTATTGAGGGGTAAGTATGACATAAAACTTGCTTTGAAGATATTTTTTTCATCATTTAATATATGGAAATGAAACCCTAAAAGAAACCCTAAGTTTTAACTTGAGATCACTGTTTTATCCCTACTTTCATTCTCCTTAAAGAAAATCAGTCATAAAAAAGGGTAATTACATTTCTTGAGGGTTTTCATTCATCTAGTTTTAAAAAAAACCCATTTTCTTTCACTCATTCCCTTCATTCACACTCATTCCCTTCATATTTCAAAGCTTCCATTTCATTCTTTTCCCCTCATCTCATTTCCCTTGTACCCTAGGGTTCTATAAAATAGAATTTAAGATGTCAGAGGAAGAAGATAGTGGTAGTGGTGTTGAGGCACATATGCCAAGGAGACATGATCATAAGGGAGGGAAGATAAATAGGTTTGAACACATCAATACAAGGGAACTCATGGCCTCTCCTCTCATTGTTTCTTGTTTTAAACATGTGGGCTCTTTTGAGTTTTGTGAGAGTGTGCAACAAGTAAAAAATCACCTGGATCTGAAAAGACTATTGATCATCAATCTACATGACGAGTAGGTCAATATTTCTAGAGTTACATTTGAGATTTCCACTAATGCCATTGAAGCTGCTACATGGATACCTAGTGTGGGAGAGAAGTGGTTCAAACAAGAAAACCTGTACATGGATTATTTTGAACCATTCCTGAAACCTAGGTATAAATATCACCACAAGTCCATCTTCCCTTTTTCTCATCTTCTTAATAGATATGCACCCATGATGAGAATAATAATGAAGTACTTCAGTTGTGAGGGAAGGTTTCTTGCCTATACTCATACCATATCTGAATTCTTATTCATTTCACTAGAGTTCGGATGATTCATATACCATATTATCTTTTCCATAGCATTGAAAAAATGGCCTACATTGTGCAAAAGAGAGGTTATAATCAGCGAATGCAGAGCCTATTTCATCATTCACTCATCAAGATGGTGGTCATGCATCATCTCCAGCAGAAAAACATTCCATGGGATGCCTTCATTGCCAATGAGGTTTTTGTCACTCCACCTATTCATCATGAGGAGGATATCCATTCTTCATCTCATCCTCCCATTCCTACTTTTCCATCACATCCCACTATTCATACATCACCACCCACTCACATGCATTCACCTCATGACCCTACCTCATCACCTTTCCATAACCCTTTACCATTACAACATGATACAAGAGCATTAAGTAGTAAAAGGGATACTAAGGCAGCTGGCACTAAAATGAATGATATTGAGCCATTTCCTTTGACCTATCAGAGAGGCTACAAGCATGTGTTTTATTCACTTGAGGTGAAAGGGGCCATGCCTTCTTCATCAGCAAAACAGGTTGATAAGGGAAAAGGGAAGGTTATAGAGCCTATCACTATTGAGGAGGAGGACAAACATGAAACTGAGCAGCAGTTTCAGTTGATTGACATTGATGATGAGGACGAGGTTAGAATAAAAAATGTATTGAATAGAGGCAAAGATGCCAATATTATTGAACTCCAAACTAATCTTGGTAGAGAAAAGCATGTGATTAAATTTCTTGAGCTAGAGAATCAGCAGTTGAAGACAAAGCAGACCATAAGTAGAAAGAGGTCGGAAAGGAAAAGGCTTTGCTAGATGAGACCTTGGGAATTTTTGATGGCAGTAATGATGAGGAATATCAGCTTCCTAGACAGAGGCCAAATACCATTGGGCTGAAGAGGGCTTTAGCCTGTGAAAGGAAAAAAGTGGAAAAACTAGCAGAGCAGCTCACTCTAAGTGTGTTGCCTGCCATAGAAATTAGAAAAGATAGAGAATATTGGCTAGAGAGAGCTAATTTTCACCTATAAGGTCAATTAAAGAAGGCCAAGAGAGACACTGACATGCAAATAAAGATGGAAAAACATTACGATATGAGAAACATGATTACAAGGGCCAAGCTCAAATGTGCCCATGCAAATATTCGAGCTTTGATCGAGGAAAAGGAGAAAGATAAGTTTAATATCCTTTTTGATGTGTCCCTCCAAGCCTCTAAATCTTAATCAGAAAGCTAAATTCCAATTTTGGCACCCTTTTTCACATTTTCAATTTTTGACAGTTTGACTTGCAGAATATTGGCCAAACGTGCAGAGCCACTGGCGCTGCGCTCTTTTTTGTGCCATACAAATGGAAAAAGGTCAGGATATTCATGTTCCTAATGGAAATTACATCAACCTGAAAACTTTTCAGAATATTTTGAGTAAAACTGGTCCCTCAAAAGGGCCAAAAACTACCAAAAAATCACCTTTCTGCCCTCTTTTCGGCATTGACGCTGCGCGTTTAGCAGTCTTGGGAGAAGTGATTTTTGTCAAGGAAAATGGGAACCATTCTTGAAAGTGAAAGAATATTTGAAAAATAGACTCGGATACCTTTCCAATGAGCCATCATGGATCTCATTTGGACACTGGGAAGGCCTCCAAAAGTTAGCTGCAAAACATGTCATTTTATTAGTCTTGGTGCTGCGCCTTTGCACTGGCGCTATGCCCTTGTACCTTGGAGCTGTGCCCTTACCAGGACTTATTTAAAAATATATTTTGAAGCCTTAAAGTAAAAATTATTCCAAAATTAGCTCATTAGTTATGTTAGAAGTTATTATTGCAATGAATGTGTTTTAGATATTTTACCTTGGGCCTTGCATGGTATTAAAGGTCAAAATGCATTAACTACGTAATAAATGACATTTGAAACCCTATCTAGGGTTAGCCTCCTCATTTTGCAAATAAATACTGCATGTATGCTTCATAATTTCTGTTGGTTATTTGTTGAGATGAATACCTCATAGACTTTGAGTTGTAAAGAAGTCGTCTTTGAAGCTTTGTAACTGTTTTGGACTGGATATCAATGGAACAAGCTTATTCATAGGATTCATGAACTTGCTTAAATGGTGATGTTATTCTAATTTTGTAATTTTTTCATTTTTTTTTCCATTTTGTATATCAATTTCTCTTGTAACAGAACAAATAATTTAGGTGAAGATATGTTGTTAAAGGCACCTTAAGTCTATCTTCTTTCCGTTGTTTAAATGTTTTCCTCTGCTGGGTCTAATTGGAGAGTTTAGAAGTTCCCTGCTCTCTAGTTCCATCTAGTTTTTTTTCTTGAGATTAACTCAGTATAGCCCAACCAAATAATTTTATGGTTTTCCTTGTCCTTTTTTTACGCTTAAAATGTTGTTCTCAAGGCTTTCTTTGAAGTTTTCTTACTAGGGTTTAGGCTAAAGAAGTTTATGGTTTTCCCTGTCCTTTGGTCTATCTTGAAAATTCATTTTAAAGGCCTTTGAAGTCTGATTGAAGAACTTAGGAGTTTCTCACTCTTTAATCATTATTTATTTGTTATCTTAAGTGTTTTCTTTGTTTGAAAGTGAATAGCTAGAGAATTTAGGAGTTCCCTACTCTCTAGGGTTTACTGGATTGTTGTATTAATTTTTACTTGATAAAGTCAGGCCAAAGAAGTTTATGGTGTGCCCTGTCCTTTGGTTATTTCTTAAGAATAGCGATTTTAAGGACTCTTCTTGTTATAGTATATGTTAAAGGATTCTTAATTTCCCTTTAAACCTACTAAAATTACAACTTAGCGTTCATTTCACACACACATAAGCTATTACGATCCACTTGGCTTTGTTAACTTTCCCTATGGAACACCCTTGATTTTTTGTTGTACTCTTCAAACCTTCCACTAGACTCCATAACCCAATGGTTTGAATTTATCTTACTCTATCTGTTCTTCTTAACAAGAAACCAAACAAAACAAAACAAAACAAACAACCCTATCATTTTAACTAGCCTAAAATTAGCATCTTAGATCAGTGAAGTTATATCTTTTGTCCAACTATAGAGAGCATCCTCTCTGATTCCAGGAAGGCTAGGTCAACAGGACTCCAAAGTTGGTTTGATGTTATCCTTGTTTATTTGGTCTTACCAATTTGAAAAATTATAGGGACCCAACATAATGGTGACTCCACTGGGGACACTTATTAAAAATGTTAGTGTTATATAAAGAACTCAGAAAACCCAAAAAATATCTCAAGATTGGTATCCAGTTTTTGATGGTGGAAAACAAACAAATCCTCAAAACAATTAGCATCATCCACCTAGTGACTCCACAAATCTCAATAAATCTAAAGACTCCACTGGTAGAATAATCTAGATTGGTTATAAAGATGTAGTAACCCTTTCCTATGAATAATTGACAAAGATGAATCCAAGGATACAATGCAGGTATGCTCCAATGAACAGAGATCACATCCCTGGTTTCCCCCACAAAATGCCTCAAATAAATTGGGACACAAACCTGCCAATGTTTCAAGATTAAAATTTTGATGACCCCTTGTTACATCTCATCAAATTTCATATACATACATGGAGGTTAAAAGTTGAATGGCATGAGGACTGCCTCGTGAAAATTTTCATGGTGACATTAGAAGGTAAAGCAAAGGAATGGTATGAAGGCCTGAACCTTGATAGTTTTTTTTCTTTAAAGGATTTCCACAAGGTATTTTATGAGCATTATAAAGAAAATTATTCATCTTTATCATTAGCTGAAAATTGTTGTGATCACTCTGAAGATCTCATACAATACCTTGTAAATAGTGATGAATATTTTGGAAATTGGCATCCTAAAGATCTATTAGAGGAAATCCATGCATTTCATACTCAATTTAACTATCATAACAACCAAGAGAAGTTGGTTGAGGATGAAATCAATCAAGGAACGGAAGAAAATCCACATGATCTATCTAAAGGGACAAGTGATGTTTCACCATCTCTTCTATGTGAGGCTCAAGAGGACCTTCAGCCTTATGAATAGCCTTCACAAGAGAAAGAGGGAAACTGGGGTTTTGTCCAAAGAAAGAAAAAAAATGCCTCCTCTTTTAACTGAAGAGGAAATCAATCAGATCCTAAACATACAGCCAACTTCCAAATTTTTATGTAAAGAAGATATTTCTATTTATTCCACTACTGACCTATCCACTGATGCATTTTCTCAAACAAATACTATAGAACAACTTGATATTGATGCGGTACTACTTTCTCAAGAAGACCTATCACCATAGAATGCTCCTACTCATCAGGATGATGGCTCTCAGAGAAATATCAACCCACTCAATTAGGGCATATCAGGTTTGCTTAAAAACAACATAGCAGAATATTAGGAGGCTGCCAAGATAGATGATCATGAAGAGGGGGAAGAGATTCTTTCTCAAAAGCATCCTAAGCACAACCAAATGGAACAAGAAGTAGTCTTGGATGAAGCCCATGGTTTAAATCCTTATAGCCAGGTATTATTCAGAGATCCTTTTGCTGGTTTCTTAGAGACATTTAAAGAGGGAGTAAAATATGCCAAGAATAGTTTGTTGTAGAGTTTAAAGAAAATTTGGAGCACTACTATTCAGAAGAAGGAAAAATTGGAGTGGCCTTTCAGCATACCTAAAAGGCTGAATAAAAATCAATTATCTAGTCACTTACTTGATTGGCTGCATTGGAGAAGGGATTTCACCTAGTTGAAATATACCACCAAGTTAGACTAGGATAGATAGGTATTGGACATAATCTTAGCACTATGAGCATCTTTTTATTTTTAGATTGTTTTGAAAAAAAAGAGAGAAAAAGAACAAAAAGATAAAAGAGGGCAGATAAAAGAAAAGGTAAAGCCTCATACCAAAAAAGAATATTTCTGAAAGTGTGCAAGTCCAAATGCCACTGCTTTTTGACAAAACGGTCTTGTTCAATCATACAGCCTAATCATGATTGAAAAATTTTTGAATTTTTCTGATAAGGTAGAAAATGAAGATTTGCCAAACCTTATAAACTTGGCTTATCAGTAGGAAGATAGGAAAAGATATTGGTTCCAAAGTTAAAATCTGATCCAAAAAGAAAGAGAGGGATGAATGACAAATGCCAAATTATAGCCCTTAGTTTTTTTTACTTTGTGCAAAAATAAAATCTGTGTGCAGATTGTCCAAAATGCCATAGCTCATGAAAAATCAAATTACTTAACCTTGATTTGGTCATGTTTTAAATTTTTGTTGATAGATTAGAGAATGGAAATCTGTAAAACTGTTTAGTCTTGAAAAATAAGTAGATTAGGTAGAGAATGAAATATCTCATCAGTCTAATCATAGTCTTTGGATGATATAAGGGTAGAAGTAGATATTTTGTGCTTTGAAAAGAGAAAATGGTGTCTAGGGTTTGCCGGTCTAAATGCACCCAAATGAAGAGAAAATGATAGGAAAAGTATGATGGGTAGGTAGAATTGAGTTGCAGCAAAGCACGATTTCAGATCTTTAAAATATCACAACTTCAAAGAAAAACAACGAATCAGCAATTGAAGAAGGAGGAAATTTGCCATTGATTTAAGGCACTAATTTACAAATTCTAGAGATCTGAACTCTAAGGTTATTGACACCTCCTAAAGGATTTTCCCTCCCCAAGTGGAGCCACTGTTAGTCATCAATATTTTTTACTATATTTGGATGAATATAGGATGGTTATAGTTTTTTGAAAACATTATTCCTTGAATATCTTGAGTTTCAGAAATCTCACTGCATTCATTATCCTCATAAAATATTTTTTTCACTATTCTATCAGTTTTCCATCTCAAATTCACCTTGTTGCTCTTAAAAAAATCATTATGGGCTTATACTTCTCATGTTCATCTTCTTTTCTACCTAAGAGCCCTTTTCTCATGTTCACCAGATTCCTCAAGCATTGATGGTGTCAAAACTATCTCTCTAGGTTCTTTAGATAAATCAAGTACATTGGATTTTGGATCTTCAATACAACATGATTATGATAAGAATTTTTCTAGCTCCCCAAAAACCTTGGATGTTTCAGGCACTGATTTTGATTTGCTAGATTCTAGATTAGATCTAATAGAATGTTAAGACATGGTTATTAAAGAAGGACCTAAAAATTCCAAAGAGGATTATCTTCCCAGTTCAAAACCTGCAAGTGAGAAAAATGGACAATGTTTGGCACTTCTGTAGAGGTGTTGGAAGATTTATCAACAAAAGGTACTGATGATGTAGACTGACTACTCCTGAATGAAAACAACTTATAGCAAGGGAAAGAGTAAAAACCTGGTCTTGTAGATGACAAGGGCTATAAACTTGATAGTCTATTTGAGTGCCAAAGTAGTGATTACTTGTAGGAAAATACATGGAGGAAGCACACAAGGCCAAACATAAAGAAATTCTATCAGAAAATATTGATGGAATATGGAAAAAGATAAGGTGATCTGGACAGAAAAGAATGAAATTGAGATGGCTATAGAGAACTAAAAGGACAACAATAATGATTTCTATAAAGAATTGCAGACACTTAGGGTTTTGAAAATGGTGGCCAGAGAAGGTGGAAAAGATAAGTTGAACTTTATGGTGGAAACTACAGAATATTTTGAAGATTCTACTATGTGATTAAATCCCAAATTTTTCGAAGTGAACATGTCCAACCTCAGTAAACAAAAGAAAATCCAATTCAATGACTTCACCAACCTGCAAAGCAGAAAGTGTCTAAGAGTATCAGTGACAAAGGAAAAGGACTTCAAACATTAGAAAGTGGGTTTCTTCAAAGTTAAATTAAATCCATAAGTCTATAAAGGTCATTTAACACTTCAAGAGAATCATTGTTACCTTTAAAAAGATTAAGAGCATTCAACAAGGAAGATTTTGTGGGTTTTCTGAGCAAATTCGGGAAAAATTTCTTGGCGCTGCGTGTTTTCCTTTGCGCTACGCGCCTGGGAGTTGGTGTTGCGCCCTTGCTCATTTTCCTCAACACGTTTTCTGAAGGTGCTACGTGCTTAAAAGATGGTGATGCACACTTTCCAAAGCACTGTTCGCTTGCCAGATGGACCCTGTGCTTATTTCTTTGGCACTACGCGCTCAGAGACTGGCACTGTGTGCCTAGACAGAAGAGTTTGACAAGGGTTGGGGCCACTCAAATCACTTCAAATCACTTTCAAATATTTTCAAATTTTCTCCAAGCACTCTTGAGGGGTAATTACATGACATAAAAATTTATTTGAAGCTATTTTGGTGATCATTTAATCAATGGAAATGAAACCCTAAAATAAACCCTAAGTTTTAACTTGAGATCACTGTTTTATCCCTACTTTCATCCTCCTTAAATAAAATCAGTCATAAACAAGGGTAATTACATTGCTTGAGGGATTTCATTCATCTATTTTGTCACAACACCCCTTCCCTTTCACTCATTCCCTTCATTCACACTCATTCCCTTTATATTTCAAATCTTCCATTTCATTGTTTTCCCCTCATCCCATTTCCCTTGTACCCTAGGGTTTTATAAAAGAGAGTTTAAGATTTCAGAGGAAGAAGATAGTGGAAGTGGTGTTGAGGCACAAATGCCAAGGAGACATGATCATAAGTGAGGGAATACAAATAGGTTTGAACCCATCAATAAAAGGGAACTCATGGCCTCTCCTCTCACTGTTCCTTGTTTTAAACATGTTGGCTGCTTTGAGTTATGTGAGAGAGTGCAACAAGTACAAAATCACCTGGAGCCGACAAGAGTATTCTTCATCAATCTACATGAAAATCGTGTCAATATTGCTAAAGCTACATTTGAGATGTCCATTGATTCCATTGTAGCTCCTATAGGGATACCTAGTGTGGGAGAGAAGTGGTTCAAACAAGAAAACCTGGACATGAGTTATTTTGAACTATACCTCAAACCTAGGTATAAAGATCACCACAAGTCCATATTCCCTTTTTCTCATCTTCTTGATATATATGCACCCATGATGAGAATAATAATGAAGTATCTCACTTGCGAGGGAAGGTTTTCCCTCCTCTACTCATACCATATCCATCTTCTTATGCATTTCACTAGAGTTAGGATGCTGCATATCCCATATTATCTTTTCTGTAGCATTGAAAAAATGGCCTATTGTGAAAAATAGATGTTATAATGAGAAAATCCAGAGTCTATTTCATCATTCACTCATCAAGATGGTGGTCATGCATCAGCTCCTGCAGAAAAACATTCCATTGGATACCTTCATTGCCAATGAGGTTTTTGTCACTCCACTTATTCATCATGAGCAAGATATCCCTTCTTCATCTCATCCTCCCAATAATACTTCTCCATCACATCCCACTTTTCATACAAAACCACCCACTCACATCCATTCACCTCACCTTTCCATAACCCTTTACCATCACAGCATGATACATGAGCATTAGGTAGTAAAAGGGATACTAAGTCATGGCACTAAAATGAATTATATTGAGCCATTTCCTTTGACCTATAAAAGAGGCTACAGGCATGTGTTTTCTTCACTTGAGGTGAAAGGGGCCATGCCTTCTTCATCAGAAAAAAAAGTTGATAAGTTCAAAGGGAAGGTTACAGAGCCTATCACTGTTGAGGAGGAGGACAAACATGAAACTAAGCAGGAGTTTCAGTTGATTGACCTTGATGATGAGGATGAGGATAGAATCAAAAATGAATTGATAAGAGGTAAAGTTTCCAATATTATTTAACTCCAAACTAATCTTGGTAGATCAAAGCATGTGATTACCTTTCTTGAGCTAGAGAATCAACAATTGAAGATGAAGCAAGCCATAAGTGAGGTCAGGGCAA
The DNA here is from genome assembly GCA_034641835.2 of Pinus albicaulis. Taxonomy (NCBI): domain Eukaryota; kingdom Viridiplantae; phylum Streptophyta; class Pinopsida; order Pinales; family Pinaceae; genus Pinus; species Pinus albicaulis. The sequence goes on along the minus strand of CM076579.1, from coordinate 1,502,735,534 downwards.
TCAGAGCTCAGAAAGAGGTAGAAAATTCCAAGGCTTTGATATATGATAACTTGGGTAATTTTTATGGAAGTAATGATGAGGAAGATCAGCTTCCTAGACAAAGGCGAAAGACCATTGGGCTGAAGAGGGCTTTAGCTCGGGAAACGCAAAAAGAGGGAAAATTGGCAGAGCAGCTCACTCCAAGTGAGCTTCTTGCTATAGAAATTAGCAAGGATAGAGAATATTGGCTAGAGAGAGCCAATTTTCAAATAGAGAGTCAAATAGAGAAGGCCAAGAGAGACACTGACATGCAGAGAAAGATGGCAAAACATTATGCCATGAGGAACAGGATTGCAAGGGCTAAGCTCAAACATGCCCATGCAAAGATTCAGGCTTTGATCGAGGAAAAGAGAAATAGAAGCTTAATATCCTTTCTGATGTGTCCCTTCGAGCCTCTAAATCTTAATAAGCAAGATAAATTCCAATTTTGGCACCTTTTTGCACAATTTAAATTTTTTACTGTTTGACTTGCAGAAAATTGGCCAAACGTGCAGCGCCACTAGCGATGTGCTCCTTTTTGGGCCACACAAATGGAAAAAGGTCAAAATATTAATGTTCCTAATGGAAATTAAATCAACCTTAGAAATTTTCAGAAGATTTGGAGCAAAACTATTCCCTCAAAAGTGCCAAAAACTACCAAAAAATCACCTTTCTGCCCTCTTTTTGGCACTGGTGCTATGCATTTAGAAATATTGGGAGAAGTTATTTTTGACAATTAAAATGGGAACCATTGTAGAAATTAAAAGCATATTTGGAAAATAGACTCAGATGCCTTTCGAATGAGCCATCATGGAGCTCATTTGGACACCAGGAAGGCCTCCAAAAGTTAGTTGCAAAACAAGCCATTTTTTTCAATCTTGGCATTGTGTGTTTGCAATGGCACTGCACCCTTGTACCTTGGAGCTACGCCCTTACCAAGAGTTATTACAAAATATATTTTGAAGCCTTAAAGTCAAAATTATTCCAAAATTAGCTCAGTAGCCATGTTAGAAGTTATTATTGCAATGAATGAGTTTTAGATATTTTTCCTTTGGCCTTGCATGGTCTCAAAGGTAAAAATGCATTAACTATGTAATAAATGACATTTGAAACCCTAGCTAGGGTTCATCTCCTCATTTTACAGATAAATACTGCATGTACGCTTCATAATTTTTGTTGGTTAGTTGTTGAGCTGAATACCTCATAGACTTTGAGTTGTAAAGAAGTTGGCTTTGAAGCTTTGTAATTGTTTTGGACTAGATATCAATGGAACAAGATTATTCAAAGGATTCATGAACTTGGTTAAATGGTGATGTTATTCTAATTTTCCAATTGTTTCCTTTTGTTTTCCATTTTTTATATCAAATTCTCTTATAACAGAACATAAAATTTAGGTTAAGATATGCTATTAGAGGCACCTTAAGTTTGTCTACTTTCAGTTGTTTAAATTTTTTCCTCTGCTGGGTTTGATTGGAGATTTTAGGAGTTCCCTGCTCTCTAGTTCCATCTAGTTTGTTTTCTTGAGATTAAATCAGTATAGTCTAGCAAAATAAGTTTATGGTTTGCCCTATTCTTTGGTTATGCTTAAAATGTTGTTCTCAAGGCTTTCTTTGAAGTTTTCTTACTAGGGTTTAGGCTAAAGAAGTTTATGGTTTTCCCTATCCTTTGGTCCATCTTGAAAATTCATTTTAAAGGTCTTTGAAGTTTGATTGATGAAATTAGGAGTTCCCTTCTCTTTAATCATTACTGATTTTTTTATCTTAAGTGTTTTCTTTGTCTTAAAATGAATAGCTAGAGAATTTAGGAGTTCCTTGCTCTCTAGGGTTTGATGGATTGTTGTCTTAAAGTTTAGTTCATAAAGTCAGGCCAAAGAAGTTTATGGTGTGCCCTATCCTTTGGTTCTTTGTTAAGAATAATAATCTTAAAGACTCGTCTTGTTCTAGTATATGTTAAAGGATTCTTAATTTCCCTTTAAACCTACTAAACTTACAACTTAGTGTTCATTTCACACCCACATAAGCTATTAAGATCCACTTGGATTTGTTAACTTGCCCTATGGAACACCCTTGATTTGTTGTTGTACTCTTCTAACCTTTCACCAGACTCCATAGCCCAATGGATTGAATTTCTCTTACTCTATCCGTTCTTCTTAACAAGCAACCAATCAAAACAAAACAAAAAACCCTATCATTTTAACTAGCCTAAAATCAACATCTAAAATCAATCAGGTTATATCGTTTGTAAAACTATAGAGAGAGCCCTATCTGAGTCCAGGAAGGCAAGGTCAACAGGACTACAAAGTTGGTTTGATGTTACCCTTGTTCATTTGGTCTTACCAATTTGAAAAATTACATGGACCTAACAGGTTAAAATAGATTTTATTTTTATTTTATTTTTCTGAAAATAAATTTTTTTTACTTACTACGTAAAAAATACTGCAGAAAATGTAAAAAAAATAATAAAATTTAATCACGAGATCATTTGAAATTCTATGCTACAGGGTTTGAATCAAGAGAGGTTTGGAATTCTGATTGTCTAAATAGTTTTGTTTGAAAGTATTTCGTTGCTGCACAATGCTCTTGTGCTCTCTTGCTCCAGATGTGTCTCATGCAAATATTTGGCTGAATTTTTTTGCAAAAATAGTGAAATAATGAAAAGTATTTAGTATTTAAAGAATTGTTTTATGAAATTCGATTTTCAAAAGTATTTTGCTGCCCATTTTTCAATTTACTGTTTTTTTTTTCACTTAAAAAAAATAAAGTTGTGCTCTTTTTATTTGCGACTTTTTGTCACCAGTGCATCAATTAGTAACACCACATCAATGCATTAGTTAATAATACGACATTGGTGTGCAGTAACTAAAATGCACCAGTGCATTTATCGGTACATAAGCACTGATAACAATAAGTCCATTTTTAAGGCACTGAAAATATTTTTAGGTGTGTGCACTAAAATTTATTATTGATTTTGCTTAAATGCAGGGAGAAAAAATCATAATTATATCGAATGGAAAATTCTTCAAAATCTACCTTGTTCCATAATATTTCTCAAATTCCATCACGGAGTTCTCCCTATCCATCTTGAGATGTAATATTTACTTCATATTTTATTTATATTTTCATTATCTAATTGAATTTATGTTTTTTATCCATGTTAATAAGCTTGATAAAATTTATAATCCATACAAATTTTCAGGTTCATGCACATTTAGAATCGAGTTCAGATGCACAAAATATTCAAACAGCTCCAAAATTTCGGAAGCTATTATAAGGAGTAGCATACCGCAAGTCGCATTTGGTAGATGAAAATGGATGACCGCTTCGCCTTGCCAATTGTAAAAATATTGCATCTTATAGCCACAATATGGGGACAATGAAGGTAATAATAATTGTTTGGTATATTAATTGTTATAGGTCAATTTGGGCATCATTCCCAATGACTTGGTTAACTGGACATCATCTCCAGGACCAATGAATAGGGTCTATCATCCCCTATCATTTTAGTTTCTACATGCCCTAAGACAAAGAACAAGACAAATCGTTCAAGACTTTCATCTGCAAAGGTTTCAAAAATTTGAAGTTTATAATATATCATTGAGATCTCATCAATGCTACCTATAAAGGGAATAAGTGTGTTGCATATGCAGGTAGCCGCATTCAAGGTTGCTCTACAAAGCACTTCCTGACACTCACAGGTGTGTTGGTCGCATTGGGAGAAAAATTATCATTGTTCCAGAATCTCCACTTGGTCAATGCCTTCTAGAAGAGTTCACATGTGTCAATATTCGAATCCATGTGTCCATTTGAAATCTACGATATTGGGAACATGTCTTGCCTATTATTGGAAATTCATTGATTCTAAAACTACCTTCAGCTCCTCTATAAATTGAGCACAAATCTTAGTGTTTGACAAGGAAGAATTTGAGTAGAGAAATGCTGGTGGAATTTCAATTGAGGATTTTATTTGAGTGGCATATTGTTGGATATATCTGCATTTTGATGAGGTTGGGATGCTGCTGGAGATGGTGACACTAAAACAGTCACTAGGTTGTAACCTCCCCTTCTATCATTAATAAATATTATTGTTTATCTTTCCCTATATGCATCTATATAAGCTTTGATTCTCTATATCATGATCTCTTATTTGATGTATATGGTTTATGCTTTATTTATTTAGCTAAATAACTTGAATAGACATCTGTATTATTGCTATCTCTTGTTGTTTAGTGTTCATTCTTGCAGGAAATATTTTGCACAGCCGACTGGAATTTGAAGCTATAGAAAAAGCAACAAAAGGAGACTTTGGACGCGCTTGGACTCCAAGTAAGCTTCTTATTTCATTATGTGTGTCTATTTACAGTTAGGAAAGGTAGTCTTAAAGTCTTTAACCCGTTGTTGTAGATAAGCACCTATCTAGGGGAGAAGTTTTATCCGTAATATGTAATTCCACATAGCAAATTGGCAACTCCACTGGGGAGTTTACCCTTCATCCTAAGTGTATTTTCCTCTGATTTTCTCTGTTTATTCACCCATTAGTTTTTACTCACAAAGATTAGGATTTTTCAAATCCAAATTTTCATTAGAAGTGTGTTAAATAGTTGTGTTTTTCATTATACATTGCACCCAACACACTGTTGGACATGACAGAGTGCTTTGCATAGCACTTTCTCCCTTCCAGGGGTGCTTTCTAATGCACTATCTCCATTTAGAGATAGTGTTGGCCCCAAAGACCATCCAAATTCCATTGAATTTGTCATTGCAATTTGCTTTAGTTTGTTTTCTGTTGTGTTTTGAAAATCTTGAGCCTCATATTGACGAGTGAACTTATTTACCTCTTCCTCCTTTGAAAGAATAGTTTGTTCAATGTTTGTTTAAAGTGTTTTTCTTTATAATCGATGAGTTAATTTCAAAGTATTTTCATTTTTACATTAGATCCATTTTCTTTTGAAAAGAAAATTGTCGTAAATTATTCATTTCCTGATAGGAGAAATTGTTTAATTCCTCATTTTTCCTTCAAAAGAAAAATTGTTGTTTATATTCCCCATTTCTCAAAATTAAAAGGCATTTTTTTTTATTGATTTGATGCACTTAGTTTCTTTTCTACATTCATAACATTAAAGGAAATGAAAAGAAAAACCTGCATTTGCATGTAGTGGTTTGTGTGTTTTGAAAAAGGAACAATTAGGAAATCTGCATTTAGTTTGTGCTCTTTGATTTGTTTGCTCTCAAATTGATTGCTCTTTCCCTCTAGTAGTAAGTATTTTCATTGAAAAACTAAAAGTGAAAGATTTCTTATCATTCTTAGTTTTCATTCTAGGAATTTCCAATACATCATCGTAGTGAACCTTTGAAAGGAAAATTGATAAACAATATCAACTTAGAATTTATCTCAATTTACCTAACAAAGCATTGGAACCATAGCGATAACATTTAGAAGGTATAGGCTAGAGACGTGTTCTAGCATCGTAAAACATAGTAGCCGTCGTTAAATTGTCTGCGATACATTTCGAGTGTGATACCTCACTCCATGTATGTAAGTATATCATAGCTCATACACGTACTTTCAGGTATATCGAGTGGTGTTACAGTACGAAAAGTTTAAAGGGGTGCTCTCACTCTGCGGTTTCGCATCAAATAGCGCTAATACGGACTTAGGCCTCCACGTACCTTTGAGTATATTTGGGAGGACAAATTTTAGGTGTTATCCATCCATAGTGAACTGAGTCGACCGCCTTGTAAATTGTGATACAAGAAACACAAAATTCGGAGAGATTGTCTGTCGGTACTTCTTGGTTCACCATGAGGTATTCTGCGGTTCACAGTTTCTTGGTAAACCTTTTGCCTAACATTACCCTTTTATTTTGTTTATTTTTTTTTGGTTAAAATAAATCAGTAATTGTGGAAGAACAAAATCCTTTCCCCCATCATTCATGTATATTAGCATTAAAAACACTTTTACAACTAGAGGTTACTTCTGGTAGGTGAAGGTGATCATGATCTACTGAATCAAGTACAATTTGTACCTCTAATGAAACATCATCTTACCATAAAACAGAGTTAGCTCAAGTTGTTTCTACACATCTCGGTTTGTCTATTGTTGTCAAATTAGAGTCCTCATAGTTACCCGTGGTCACAATCCATCCAATGAGTGAGACCATACCTCCTGGACCTGATGTTTTTCAACCACAAATTGACCCAGATCTTGTATCTTATTTTCCAGAACATATGAATCTTGAAGTCAAACAACTGGAAGTTGTTCCTGCCTTGGTCATTCCACAAATTTTTGTAGCCATGAGTCTCCCATATCACACAGTTAACCACCTGAAATATACTTTGGGCCTGATGGTGAAATACTTCCACCTAGTTTATTTGCGATTGAATAAATTCCACAAGACGAGACACCTTTAACTCCAACCCATTTTGGGGAGGACCTTTACCTGTACAAGTATTTTCCTCAATCGTCACAATCTGATTTTGTTGATACTATTCCTATTCAAACTCCTGTCAATTCAAAAGGGTATACATTTGGTCAAGTAACCATGCCTGAACCAACATCTCTAGTTGGGCCATATATTCCAATTACATTAGCACCTACCCTCGCTACCCCATCAATGTTCATAACTTCACCAAAGTCAAATTTTCATGGTGGCCCTATGGTCCCATTAGGTTATAAATCATTATCTGGAATTTACTGTGGTGGATCTTCAAAACCATGGAATTTACCAATTTCATCATCCGATATTCTAACTGGTAATCCTATAGTGAGTACCAATTGGCTTGATTCTCTATATACATCATCAGGGCAATATCAAGCTGGTCCTTGTGGGTTTATTCCTTTAAGTACCATATCAACTAGACTCCAAACATTTGGAGAGAAATATTTTCCATCTTATTATCCTCCTCATGCTGGGGGAAACCCTTTGTCACCTAATATGATAGTAATCCATTAATTTTTGGTCAACCTAATGTCAGAATTAATGTTTGTCAATGGTAGCCCACTTTGCCTATCCAACCACAAATGGTTGTGCACTCGTGTCAACCAGTTCAACTTGTTACACCCACATCAATTCCACTTGTTAATACATCTTTACCCCTGTTACAGAACCAAAATGTTGTACACCAACCTTATGAAGTGGGTCCTTTAACTCAATACCCTCAAATGTTGGGTCCATAGACTCCAAATCCTTCGGTTAATTTGCAAAAACCTATATTGGGAATCATTTATTCACAATTTGGTTTACCATCTTATGGGATGTCACAGCCACAACCTGGTTATACCTATCAACCGAGTCCAAGTTATCCTAATTTGGGTTATAACATTGGTGGATAGACCCCTTGGTAGCCTTAAGGGAAAATGCCTCAAACTTCATTTCAACAAGTATCATATCTAGGTTTTGGTCAACAGAATCCTGAAGCATTTTCTTTTCAAAACAACACCTATCTGGGTTACCAGCAGTAGATTCCTTATGCTGGTGCTCAAAGGCCTGTTTCTCAAGCAATCCCATCTTACCCTTGCTATGCTCAACCTGACCTTCATAGACAATTTCCTTTTGTTGCAACTTTAGAGTTACCAGATTTAATCGGCTGACCAATGATCTAATCAACTATGCTCCTTGGTGGTTGATGATGCCTCACAAATTACCCTCAAATATTCCTAAGTTCAATGGAAACCCTGGAGAAGATCCGTCGACTCATGTCATGATTTATCATTTATGGTGTTCATCAAATTCCCTAAATGATGATTTTGTTCGACTACATCTTTTCCAGTGTATGCTCACAAGTCCGGCTGCAAAATGGTACATGGAGTTACCTAGAGCTTCTTTTGATAATTTCATTGCCATAGCTACTATATTTTTGAATCATTTCCAGTTACCCATATGATATGAAACTGAAATAGAAATCTTTACCAATTTCAAACAGACTAAAGCTACTCACATTTATGATCATATTCATGAGTGACGTTGTCGTCGTAGAATGGTTAAGACAAATTTTCCTAATCAGCTCCTTGCTAAATGGTTCATTAAGTCCCTGTTACCATCCATAACTAAGGATGTGGCTAAGGGTGGTGTCATCAATAAAGAGCAAGTTATCACTCATTCCCAATACTTATACTTGATTTATACTCAGTCTGGCACGCTCTATGAAAAAATTCCTAACGCGCTGAGATCTAATTTTACTGTTCCTCCTCAATTAAAGGACTCTCATGCCAGAGATGGCTTGATTGGTACTGTAAGCACACATCATACTACTGCATCTGATCCTATACCTTCTTCCAAAATTAATGCCATGTTGTTTGACAAAGGAAAAAGTGATAAGCAACTCAGAAGTAAGAAAATGGGGAAATCTAACAAAAAGAAAAGTTCTAACCTGTAGGAAAAATCATCTCATCAATCATATGGACCTAGGAAACCTCGTTATCCATGCATAATATATAGTGAGGAACATTTTTTTAGGGATTTTCCTCCCCGCACTGAAGTCTCAAAAATCATCAAGACCTCCCATGCGTTAGCTATGTTGACAGACCCATTTCAAAATCCGGACAATAATTTGGTTCCTACGGATCTAGTTTCTAGTTCCCAAGTGTTAATGTTATCTGTCACAAAACCTTCAACAAAAATGTTGGTTTCAATGCATAATAAAGACTATGGTAGTCAGGCCATTGATCAACCTCCTACCTCCACTATGAATCCATCTACGGAATCAACACTGCCTACTGCTATTCCTGTATTGACAATCAAGCCACCAAAGTGAGTAATTAACAAATTGACATATAATCCTCGAGCAAGTGCTGCACAAAATTATAATATAGTTGAATATTTGGCTCAATCCCATTCATCTATGTCTACTCTTAAGGTATTACAAAATTTTCCCTACAAAAAACAGGCTTTATTGTTAGCTATTGGTGGAATTGATCCGATTGATTCTAATCTTGTAGTCTTTAATCATACGGGCTATGTGCCACAACTACCAGCACAATTGAAATTCTCCATGAAAGTAAATGTTCTCAATCACCTTGTTCATCATACTATTATTGATGAGGGAGCATTTACATGCATTATGTCTCTAAGTTGTTGGAAGTCACTTGGCTCATCGTGCTTATCACAATCATCAACGACGTTGAAGGCTTTCGATGGACGTACATATAAGCCTTACGGTATTATTAATAACCTGCATGTTGAAGTAGGGGGGAAAACAATCAATGTTTATGTTGAAGTTGTTGATGGACCACTTGAATACAATATTCTACTTGGAAGGCCATGGGTATATGCTGACTGCAATCGTTTCTACATATTTTAGAATGATTGCCTTTCCATATAAATGTACTATCATAGTCATTAATCAACTATCCTTATTTCCCTCTGCTTCACAGGTAACTGGAGGTGTTTCGTTCGTTCACATACCCCAACTAGAACTTTAGAACATTGATGTAGGACTCTTAAAGGATTACACTCTCATGGGAACCTTTGCATTAACGCCACCCGCGACGTCGACAGAAATTGCAACTATAGAGACCTACTACATGATCTCTTCCACTCTATCTAGCTTAAGGGAGAGTACGAGTGATTCTGAAATTGTCACGTTGGATGATTTTCTGTTGCCCAACCCTATTGAGCTGGCATAACAATCAATCTATCTGGTTTGGGCGGCGAATCAAAAATTAGCATCGCCGGTTGTTTGGGTTGATCGTTCCTTAGATTTTGGTACTCCTTCTGATCCTTTTTCCTCAATGTTCTTGACACATAAGAATGTTTTGGAAGCCATGATGTCATAAGGAGAACCATGGGAATATTATCATCATCGTTCCATTCTTCTTGATTATGTAGAAAACCATCTTAGTGAACTATATAACCCATCAATCAAATATTTATTTTTGAATTATTTACCTATTAATGCAATCGATTCCGAGAAAAATCTGTCAAATATTGAAGAAACCATTTCTATCGATATTTCGACCAAACCTAATGTTATAGAAAATATTCATGTTGGTGTATCTTGTTCTCCATCAGAACTTGAATTATATCGCTCTCTATTTCATGAATTCCATGATGTATTTTCTTGGTCTTACGAGGAAATGCCAGGCATAGATACTAGTATTAATGTTGAACACACTATTAATATGTATGTTGATGTCAAACTGGTGCGTCAACAACTTCTCCTTGTTCATCCAAAGAAAGTTGTTGCCATCAAAGCAGCAGTTGAAATTTTTTTGCATGCTGGTTTCATTTACCCTGTTCCGCTCACTGAGTGGGTTTTCAATATCGTTCTTGTCAGGAAAAAATAAGGAACCATTACAGTGTGCATCAATTACTGGGATGTTAATCTTTCTTGTCTAAAAGACAACTATCCTACTCCTTTTATCGACCAGATTATTGACGATTGTGTTGTATGCGAAATATTTTCGTTCATGGATGGATTTTTAGGCTATAATCAAATCAATATCCGCTTAGAGGATCAACATAGGACATCGTTCACCTGTACCTAGGGCACATTTTCTTCTATGAAACTCCCGTTTGGTTTGAAGAATGCTAGGCCAACTTTTCAGAGAGAAATAGATTATGCTTTCAATGACATCAAGCACATTTTTCAACCATATCTAGATGATTTACCAATGCATTCACAAAATTGGATTGTTCACCCGATTCATTTGAGAGCCATCTTCTTACACTACCGACACTACAAAATATGCCTCAATCCACATAAATGTGTGTTTTTTGTTGGTTTTGGTCGTTTGCTTGGATTCGTCGTCTCAAAAGAAGGAATTCAAATTGACCCATTGAAGGTTCAGGCCATTCTTTATTTGCTCGCACCATCAAATTTACATCAAATATAGAAACTCCAAGGAAAGGCTAAATTCCTAAGAAGATTCATTCCAAACTACGCCAAAATGGCTAAAGGATTTACTCGACTCTTGAAAAAGGGGGTTGCCTTCCATTGGGACCAAGTTGCTCAAAATTCATTTGATGCTATCAAGGATACTCTTGTCCGAGCATCATTAATGTACCACCCTAATTATCAAAATGATTATTTCCTATAGATCATTGCGGCTAAAATGACCATTGTTATGGTTTTGGTCCAAGTAGAAGATTGAATTGAACATCTGATCTATTATTTGAGTCGTAATCTCAATGATACAGAAGTTAAGTATTCATATGTAGAAAAGCTTTCCTTGGCAGTTGTTCAAGCTGTCCAAATATTTCACCATTATATCCTGCTCCAAAAGACCACTGTCATTTCGAATTGCAGTCCCATGACTTATATCTTATCACGCCAATTGCTGGGGGGGAAATATTCAAAATGGATTTTCATTTTGCAGGAATTTGATTTGGAATTCATCAAATCCAAGTCAAATAAGTCCTTAGTTTTGGTTGAGCTTCTCTGTGACCTTCCCTCTAATAGTACTGCAACTACGTCAGAACCATCAATTCCTGAAGAGTCTATGATTCTAATCAGATCATTTGATCCTTTGTTGGAGATTTCATCATTTATCTCCAATCTCAAAATTTTCGACTTGAAACCTCTCACTCTGAACAACGATGTATTCGATACCAAGCTAAAGATTATTTGATCGTTGGTGATACACTTTATCGTCCTGGTGTCAATGCCATTTTAAGGAGGTGCTTCACTCATGAGGAGGCCAGAATTTTTTTAAATGATTGTCATGCTAGGGCTTGTGGTCGACATCTATCTAGATATGCTACCGCACATATGATACTCCGCGCTGGCTACTTTTGGCCTACAATTTTTCGAGACTACATCCTCGCGGTCCGAAGTTGTCGTGCGTGACAGATTTTTTATCGTAAAATACACAAACCACCAGTGGAAATGCATCCTGTTGTCTCTATGGGACCATTTTTGAAATGGGGTATTGACTTCATGACTAGTAACCCTCATTGGTTTTTGGGGCATGGCTATATTATTGTCGCAGTCGACTATTTTACCAAATGGGCCGAAGCGATGCCTACATTCAACAACATAGGAGAGACAGCTACATTGTTTTTATTTAGTCATGTTATTTCACAATTTGGGGTCCCACAGGCTATAGTTACAGATCATGGGAAGAAGTTTCGCAACCACATGATGAATAATTTCACTGCCAAGTTAGCATTGTCACATGATTATTCTACTCCTTATTATCAACAATCAAATGGACAAGTTTAAGCTATCAAAAATATTCTTAAATTTATGCTTCAACGAATGATAGGAGTTCATAAAAGAAATTGGAATTTGATCCTGTACTCTGCCTTGTGATTGTATCGAACCTCAATGAGAAATGTGATTGGATTTGCTCCTTTTCAATTGGTGTATGGTCTAGAAGCTATCTTACCAATCCAATGTGAAATACCATCCTTAAAACTCGCAATCGACTTGTTACCTGACACCTCAGAAGAAGAAGCGCATCTCCTTAACCTTAGCCATATTGATGAATCGCATCGTGAAGCCCAATTGACCAATGAAGCGCATAAGAGACATATAAAGGTGCAATACGACAAAAATTTCCAGCCTCACATTTTCTCAGAGGGTGACTTGGTCCTTCTTTCCGATCAATAAACTGATGTAATTGGTACAGGAAAATTTGAGCCATTATGGCAAGGCCCCTATATTGTCAAAATAGTTCTTGCTAAGGGTGCCTACGAGTTGCTTGATTATGATGGAATTCCATTAGCGTGGCCTAGAAATGGGCTTATTTGAAACGTTACTATGATTAATCATGAGCGCAGTAATATTTTGTATTATATTATATATATATGTTGTTGATTTGCATTCACTATCTTAGTTTGTTTTTAGAGTTTTCTTAACGTCAGTAATCCACTTTACTCTTAATCAAAGATGTCTAAATCTTCGAAACCATTTGTTGGATATGCTGATGGTGCTAGTCGTAGTACGCAGAATTTATCATTTGCAGCGTCGGCCATTTTCACTTCGAATGGCAAGTTAGTGAGTTTTCAAGGGATTTGTATTGGTAGATCGATGAAAAATATCGCTAAGTATAGCGCGTTGATCGAACTTCTCTTTGATTCCATTTCATTTGGTATTAACTGCATCATCATAAGGTTAGACTCACAACTTGTGCTATTAAAACTTACTAGTGTTTATATTGTTAGAAATCCAACACTGCATAGATTGTTCTTAAGAGTTCAAATTTTGGAAATACACTTTGATTTTATTCAATATCAACACATTTCCACAAATTTGAACACACTGACTGATTCATTGGCTAATCAAGTTTTAGACAGACATTTGCAACATATGTAAAGAAAACATTCACATCATTGAATAGGATTGCACAATAAAAATAGGAAAATAATGAAATCATATAGATAGATAGTTATAGGTTTTTACAAAAAATTTGTGCCCAAGACACATTGGTCATCTGACCTTAAAATTTCAAAAGTAAACTAGTGGTGCTCATGGTAACATGCTATAGATCTAGCTATCCTACGTAGTAATTGTATCCAGCGGTTAGGAACCCAAATAGTATGTCGTTTTCGTCGCATGGGTAGCTCTTCGATCAGTCAATCCTGAATCCTGAAGGTAAAACTCTCTATGTGCTACTGAAGCTCAGTCAAAGTCTCAGCCATATCAAGATCCTGAAGGACTGCTCTCCTGACAGCCCTCTCTGCTGGCACATCTGCTTCATGCTCTGGTTCCTCTATTAGTTGAACATGACCAACATCTGCATTACATCAAACATTTAGTTTAGTCTTGGGAAAACATAAAAATACAAAAAAAAATTATAAACCTTAGAAAAAATCAAAAAAATGGTTAAAACATTCTTACCTATTTCACCCCACTGAGCACCTTCTGGTAATGCTAAATCTGGATCTCCTGAAAAATCAACGCCTGCATATGCATACTCATTGATGGTGACAATCTGTCACCTGAACCAGATGAAGAATGTATTCAAGAACACAATGGTCGATTGCCCTGCATGCCTACCCATGAGTTCTACCCATTTCTGCATCCACGGATCTCTAGGATTAGACACATCCAGTGTCACATGTTGTGGCTGCATCAGTGGAATTCATTCTAAAGCAAATGATATGAGGATTGAACCATAAATAAAGTTATTTTTCCTTCCTCCCTTTTCTTTATTTAGTTGTTCCTTTATCTGAGAAATAATAGCTTCAGACCAATTGAATACTTTTGGCTCCAAGCACTTTAGCACGTACTGCATATACGATATATTCGCAACATGTAGTGTAATGGTGCCAGAAAGTTTTGCAATTGTGAATAGGATAGTTCTCAAAGGAAAATATCTAACATCTTGGATGTTTATCTTTCCATCTTTGCTTGGCTCTGCCCCTAGATAACAATGTTGCAAAACATAATCTCCCACTGTCTCTCCTCCAAGAATAGACCCTAAGAGGGAAATAGGCAAGCCTCTCCTCGACAAACCTGTAAGAAAGTATACATCCTTAACTGTTATGGGAACCACTTGGTTCTCAATATGAAATACCTTGATAGCTGGATCCCATGCTTGAACTAAGAAATCCAAGAGTTCTATTTGTTGCCTCATCCCTGACAATTTGAAGTAGTTAAGTAGTCCACAATCTCTTAGGGCTCTTACTATACCCGGATCATTTAGGGAAATCATATCCTGTTCTTCCTGTTCTCTTTCCCTCCATGTAATCATCATTATAATTCGATGGAAACTTGAAATACAACCATAAGAAGCATTAGATTCCATTCAATGCAAAAAAAAGGGAAAATTTTGGGCATAATGCAAAAAACAAAAATCTAGACTACGCCCAATGCAGTCCCTAACAAGAGACAGTGCATTTTGTATGCAAGCAAACTTCAATTTACTTTCTATGCAATGCATGTTTCGACATCGAAGGGTGCGTTGCCCTCTTTTTGGGCAGAATTTCCCCCAGGGACCTCAAAACCCTAAAAATTTGTATAAATTGAAAATGAAATGAATACTAAGGGAAAGAGGAGGTTTATGGAACTAAGCTAGATCAAAAAACAATGAAATCCGTCCACACAAAAAATCACAATCAACAGCTAAAGTTTGGGGGCAAAATCAGGTTCAGAGCTCCAAAATGAAAATGCTAACTTTGGAATGGTAAAAATGAATAGTAAAACTACTTTTAAATAGTCATTTAATTATTTGAAAATCATATTTATTGCTATGAATATATTTTTATTATGTTTTTATCATGAAAGGAGTATTTTTAATCCATTTGATGTTGTTCTGAATAGGTCTTACAACTGATAAATAGATTAGTCGTGCAGATTTATTTCAAGAATGACTTGACCACAAAGCATACTTTTTCTCCTTATTTTTCAAGCTTTGTTAAAAACGAAAAATGATTTGAAGCACACTTTTATCTCTTTTTCGAGATTCAATAACAGTGAAAAAGGAACCCGTGGAGTCTTCTTTTAGCTCTTTTCAGACTCCGATAATGTGAAAAGATTGCCGAGCACTTGTCTTTCTGAGCTTGTAAAAGTAAATGAATTGATATCTACTCAGTATAAGTTTAACCATTTTCCAGACTGAGATAAATTATTTACGAAAAAGGAATACCTTGGTCGAACATGACTAAAGAGGTTCTCTGAGATATAATTTTACAGTTTTTTGGATCTGAGTGATAAATTTATGAAAAAGTACTTTTGGAGTTGTCTTTCATCCTCTTTTTCAAACTCTCTAAATATGAAAAAGGACCAGGCTATCACTGTCATTAAGCTATTAAAACATAAAATAGTGATGGGCTTGTCAATCATGGCAAGAATCAAGTTTCATTCATCTCTAGACCCGTTAGATTATTAGATAGTGATACATTATTCACCTGAAGGGTTGAATTATAGATCAAGAAAATGTTATCTTTCTTAATCTTGTTAAAAGATAAAGAGTTACCGGTCAAAAAATGATCAGGGAAAATTTGGGAAAGTGAGCAGAATTATTTATGGTAGCAGGTTGCTCTTGAACATGACACTTCACTCCATCACTGTGACTGTTTCGGTTGGGTAATATTCTTGACGGTTCATTCATACGTATGGTCCATCATACCTTCACTTCGATTTTGGGTCAATGCTGCAAACTCATCTCAGTGTCGCCGATATGTTCAAGAGAAGTCATCCAGTGAACACTCATCCTTCTACAATGCTCATAAACCTTCATTCCCATGACTACCATCCTTGAAAATTGCTATATCAAGTCATACCTTTGTCTCCAAAATCAGTAACTCCTGTTTCGAAATAAGGTGGCTTCCTGTTGACGAAAAATCATTATTCAATAAGTTCACTTAGAAACATTATGTTCCAGTACCATGAGGGTTGTTACAACATCGACAAGATCCTCACTTCCATACTTTTGACCGAAAGATTTTGTTTTGCATTCGAAATCAAATCATCTATTCACGCCTTACAAAATGTACTGCAGTACCTTGAGGGCCATTGACAACTCACATCATTGGCTGGTAATCAAACGATGTCTTACCATGTTCGACTACAAATAATATATCTGGATGGCTAGAATTGTACCCGAATGACCGAGTGAATGAGATAAGAAGACCCCAGATCTAGTTTCATCCATCCTGGCTACGATTTTAGGATTGTTTTACACATCATCTGTATGGTGACCTTACATACATATCGTCATCTTAACATGAGTCTATATCTATAGGCATGTCTGTATTGGGCAACATTCCAATATAGACAAATTTATGAATTATGTACATGTTATTAGATTGTTTATGTGCTGAACATGGGAATGCATACCCTCAAAAATTATGATCAAGAGGAAATACCATGATGTAATGTGTTGTAATATTGATGCAAGTCACCACTCCACTTCATCTCCAGCCCATCACAGTGTAAAGCATATTAATAAAAATATTGTTATTATTATTCTGACTTCATGCTTTAGGGGGGAATTTGTTATAGGTCAATTTGGGCATCATTCCCAATGACCTGGTTAACTGGAAATCATCTCCAGGACCAATGAATAGGGTCTATCATCCCCTATCATTTCAGTTGCTACATGCCCTAAGACAAAGAACAAGACAAATAATTCAAGACTTTCATCTGAAAAGGTTTACAAGATTTGAAGTTTATAATATATCATATGAGAGCTCATCAACGCTACCTCTAAAGGGACTAAGTGCATTGCATATGCAGGTAGCCCCATTCAAGGCTTCTCTTCAAAGCACTTCCTGACACTCATAGGTGCGTTGGTCACATTGGGAGCGGAATTCTCATTGTTCCGGAAACTCAACTTGGCCAGTGCTTTCTAGAAGAGTTCACATGTGTCAAGCTTCGAATCTATGTGTCCATTTGACATCTACAATATTGGGAACATGTCTTGCCTATTATTTGAAATTCATTGATTGTAAAAATACCTTTAGCTCCTCTATAAATTGAGCATAGATCTTAGTGTTTGATAAGGAACGATTTGAGTAGAGAAATGCTGGTGGAATTTCAATTGAGGAGTTGATTTGAGTGACATATTACTGGAGATATTTGCATTGTGATGAGGCTGGGATGCTGCTGGAGATGGTGAAACTAAATCAATCACTGGGTTGTAACCTCCCCTTCTATTATTAATAAAGATTATTTCTTATCTTTCCCTATATACATCTGTATAAGCTTTGATTCTCTATATCATGATTTCTTATTTGATGTATATGGTTTATACTTTATTGATTTAGCTAAATAATATGAATAGACATCTATTTTATTGCTATCTCTCGTTGTTTAGTGTTCATTATTGCAGGAAATATTTTGCACAGCCGGCTGGAATTTGAAGCTACAATAAAAGCAACAGAAGGAGAATTTGGAAGTTCTTGGACTCCAAGTAAGATTCTTATTTCATTCTGTGTGTCTGTTTACAGTTAGGAAAGGTAGTCGTAAAGTCTTTAACCTATTGTTGTAGATAAGCACCTATCTAGGGAAGAATGTTTTAGCTGTAATACATAATTCCACATAACATTAATGTAATTATTTCAACGTCAAACAAATTAATCATGCATTGTCAACATTCCTACTAATTGATATCATAGATTTTGTACTAATCATGTTCAAATATATTTTTTGAATTTATTAGGATTCTAGCGATGATGTGCGACCTACCTACCATCTTTAATTGCATCCCATGACAATGTAAAATCAAGAGAAGGCTGAATTAAGAGAAAAAATCAGAGAGGAACGATACCAAGAATGGTTGAATCAACCATCAATTCAGTTCCCAATATGTCCAGATTCACTAATTTGGAATGACTATATCGATAGTAGTTCTTCACAAGCTGGCAATGGAGGCAATCAAATAGAGGTTGGTATGGATGATTACTTAAGGGGTATGAC
The DNA here is from genome assembly GCA_034641835.2 of Pinus albicaulis. Classification (NCBI taxonomy): domain Eukaryota; kingdom Viridiplantae; phylum Streptophyta; class Pinopsida; order Pinales; family Pinaceae; genus Pinus; species Pinus albicaulis. The sequence continues at coordinate 1,502,717,214 of CM076579.1, read as the reverse complement.
TGCCATGGAGACAATTTTTTTAGATGCATTCCAAAATTATGATCATCTAAGGGATGATGCTCATATCGCTAACACCTTTTTTGAAATCCTTAAATTTTCTTCCACCACCCCTCTCTTTGGACCTGGTGGTCAGTTAAAGTCTACCCAGTTGGGGACAACGATGTTACTGTACAACTTGAAAGCAAAGTTTGGCTTTTTGAATGCATGTTTCTTGGAAATTTTGAGGTAAGTTACCATAAAGTCCTCCCTTATATAAATTTGAGAAATATAATCACACAATGAACATTACGAATGGTTATTTTTATGAACATTAATAATTATATTAGCATTAATGTACATTTACTATTTTCCATTATCACCAACTACAGGTTATTCAAAGGTAAGGTTCTTCTGAGTGATAATGTCTTGCTCGGTAGTTGTGAAGAGGTAAAGAAATTGTTGAAAATGTTGGATGTTGATTACATATCATATCATGCATTTCCAAATTATTGTACTCTATATAGAGGAGAATATGCAGATAAAGAGATATGTCTAAAATGTGGGCATGAAAAGTATGATAAATCAAAAAATAAGGGTAAATCACATGGTCCTCCTTTTGAGATATTGAGGCACATGCCTATAATCCCAAGGATTCAAAGGATCTTTCGTTGGAAATAATTAGCTATGTTGCAGGGATGGCATGCCTCACACAAAAGTGAGTTGGGAGTTATGTGAATCCCAACTAATTCAATAGCCATGAAGCATATAGAGGATACATGGCCCGAAAAATTCAAGGATGAAGAACGAAGTCTACGACTCAGCATAGCCATGGATGGCGTCAACCCATATTCCCTCCAGAACACCAAATATTCTATTTGGATTGTAGTAGTGATCAATAACAATATCCCCCCATGGTTGTCCGTGAAGAATGAACATCTTATGTTGGCTCCCATAGAACCTGGTAGAAGACAAGTGAAGAATATGGATGTCTACTTACAACCACTCGTAGATGAATTGAAGGAATTATGGGATGGGATAAAATTATATGATGTATCAAGACCCATCGCAATAGAGAGGATTTTTACGTTGTATGGCATATGTGCTTACATGACCCATGATTATCCAAGCTTAAGATTTTTCTCTGGTAAATTACATGTTTATTTATTTGTTTATTACGTAACAATATTATTTCGCATATTAGTTATTTAATTCATTGTAATTGTTATGATATTCATCATATTCTTTAATTTGCCTTGCATATAAATTGTATATAATAATCTCATAGGTCTTGTAACAAAAGGGTATTTTGGATGTAAATGTAGTGATCCTTGTCTGAAAGCTAGATGGTCCAATGACCTACGAAATCTAGTGTATGACTGCTCCAGGGTATTCCCCCCATAAGAACACCCTTACAGAAGAGAAACATCCTCTTTCAATGTTAAGTGAGAGAGAACCCAAAGGAATCCAATAACAACACCAACTAAATGGCTTAGAGCATATGAGAGAGAGAAGGAGAAGGAGGAGCTCATAGAAATTTTCAATTCAAATGGGGAGCCTATGTCTAATGATTCAGAATTCTTCGACACCTATGTTGAGAAATTTACCATTGGGATGAAAAGGAAATATATCTTTTATAACCTCCCATATTAGGAGCATCTTAATATTACCCACTTATTAGATCCCATGCATATATTTAAAAATGTTTCATCTTCTTTATGGAGGCACATATCATTGAAACAAAGTGACACATTGGCTATTAGGAAAGATCTTATTACTTCAAAAACTAAAAAGAAACATTGGCCAAGACGATTAGAAAGTACAGGATCAGAGGTAGGCGCTAGTCCCTCTAATTCATGGTATTGCAAAGAAGGTGATGTCCCATGGATTTAAAAAAAAAATGATCTCTCTTTGGCAAAGGAAGTTATAATGGGTGTGAGGGTGCCATCTTCATATGGGTCTTCACTATGGCGCTGATTCACCATGGATGACCATTTGTCGGGGTTGAGATCACATGACCATTTTAATCTTCTAAGAGTACGTATAATGTCAAAATAATGATTTTATTACTTTTTATATTAATAAATTTAATCCCATGCAGGGATAACAAAACATAGCTAATTTTGTATATTATTGCATGTGTTTATAAATTTGCAGTGTCATTATCCTTTGTTCATGCGTGGGTGTGTGAAAAATGAAATTTCTCAAGACCTAGGACGTGCCATATCTAAATTATATACATTTGTACGCTGGATCACGTCAAAGGAGATTCATGTGGATAGCATTCCACTATGGCATCAAGAGATATTTGAGATTGTTTGTATGTTTGAGAAGGAACTACTGATGAGTTTCATGGACTTGTAGGTTCATTTTTTAATCCAGCTAGTAAATGAGGCTGAATTAGTTGGGGTGGTTTATTGTCGTTGGATGTTCTTCTTAGAGAGGTACATGAAGAAATTGAAAGGTTTTGTTTGATAAAGGGAAAAACCAGAGGTTTCTATGGAAGAGGGGTACATATCATATGAGTCTTTATATTATGCCAGTGAGTACATCAAGAAGATCGAAAATAGAGCATGTGTGGTGATTTTGGACGATGAAAGGGATGAAGACAAAAGAGAAGGGGAGCTGATCCGAATGAATGGAAAAAAGCGCTTGATAAAGAGTAAGCGACTTATAATTTTTCAAATTTACACAATGTAAATATTCATGTTGAACTTTGATATATTGTATATTTTGATCTCTATGTACTATATAATGTTGGTTTGATTTCATCAGTGAATGCAGAAATTGAAGCAATCAATAAATTAATTCTTTACAATTCCGAAGTGACACAACTGTGGGTCGCAATGTGCGAACAAAAGAGGATGAAATGGGATAGTGACAGGAAAGAATTCAGATGGTAGAATGGTAGAAGTGTGCCTTATTCCAATAACTTAAAATAAAATATGCCAAAAATATGCCCCAACAGTTGGGTTGTTGACCAAGTCAGAGAGAAATACAATGCAACCAGTCGCTACCCCTGTGCTGAAGAGGATGTGCTAAATGTAGGGATTGGGTGCACCAACTCAGTAATAATCTATTTATTTTATATGTACATTTTAAACTTAATAATGCACATTTCAAATGTAATTACATCTATATTTCATATTTGAACTCTTGGGTTATTATAGGACACATGACACTATGATTTTTTGAATTTCTTTATAGGTGTATTTTTCCCATCTATGTGGGCATATGGAAACCATTTTCATAGAGAAAATGTCGATGATGGACACATGAAATAACACTGTGGAGTGGAATTCATGTTCGATCAATCTAGGCGATCTAGCCATCGTGATCAAAACCTAGTACGAGGGACGTTAGGTTACGTCAGAAAGATACAAGAGATAATTGAAGTGGATTTATCTTTTTTCCAATGTGTTATTTTTAGGTGCAAGTGGTGGGAAACCTTTGAATGGAATAATGTAAAGGAAGATTGCGATAGTAGGCCGATATGTATCAACTCTAAAAATATGTGGGATGAAGCTAAGGAACCCTATGTTTTCCCCAAACACTACAACCGGGGTTTTTTTACCCAGATGTGTTGGATAGGGATTGGTGGTTCGTATTGAGACATGACCCTAGATCAAAACATATTTTTGAGAAAAATAGTGTTATAATGCCATGTGGGCTAGAAGATAATGAGGTGATCATGAGAACCAAGAGTGATATGGTACATGTGTTATTTCATCAATATTTATACTATTTAAGATGGGTTTTTATAAATAATAAGACTCAATTACCTTATAACTTATAAGACTCTTTTTTTTGAAAAATTATAATATGTATTTTGAATTAATTGGTAATTTTCATTGTGTTAAAGTTAAAATCAATATTTCATTTGATAATTTTCAATTATATCGATCTCAAAAACAATGGCGTACTGTATAAAGTTCTTTTGTTTTTGGTATGTAAGATCATAATACATTAATGATAATTCTAAAGTACATGAATTTATTTTCATTATTTTCTAAACTTTTTTATGTTATAAAAATTCATATTATTCTAGATTTATTATTTTACAATTATTTACAATTTTACAAATTTACAAACTTACAAATTTTAATAAAATCATTTCACATTAATATAATTAAAATTCTCACATTAATACAATTAAAATTAAAATTACAATTAAAATTTTACAATTACAATCATTTCACAATAATACAATTAAAATTTTACAAATATTTTACACACAGTTAGAATTAGAATTAGAATTACAATTTTACATTTCACGTACAATTACAATTAAAATTACAATTGCAATTGTTAGCCACTGATAAATTCTATTATACCAAGGAGTGGCTAGAATTTGTCCTCAAAACCTTCAAAGAGAGAGTTCCTTTCAAAACCTATCATCTTTTGAAGTTTTTATGATGATAACTAATCCTTTAGTTAATCTTCACTGCTATTTCCCTCATAATCCTAAAAATATACTATTTTCCAACACAAAGACTTCTTAAAATCTCATTTTCCACCATTTTCACCCCTCCTTTCATTCATATAAACTCCATTTTTATCCCTCTTTCCTCCATAAAAATCCCTCCATACGACTCATTTAACTTTCAAATTCACTCCAAAACCCTTTAAAACCTTATACTCTCCCTTGTTCGCTTATAAATCCCCTTATTTCCCCTATCGCAACCCTCAATTTCCCTTAAAAACATTGTTTTTAAAGCCTAAAATAGTCTTTTTCCATATAAATTAGTCTTAAGCCCCCGAGGGCTTAACTCTTGTAAGTCCTCTGCCTCATAAGACCCTAAGCCCCACAACTGGTCAATTAAAGGGCCTAAAACCTCTCCAAAACCCCTGAAAACCTGACTTTCTTTGTTATTCTATAAACTCGAGAGTTCAAAATTTAATCGAATATGGACCATCGATTGTTTTAATCTAACGGTCATCATTGCGCATGATGACCATGCCTTTGCTCCTCCCCTTCTCAAACTCTTCACTCCATCCTTTGATCTTGGCCATCCATATCATAGATCCGATGGTCACAATCTATCCCGAATCATTCATAAAACCCTGACAACCTATCCACTCATGAGCTGTTGCGTGTATTCATCTATCTCTCCGACCCGTAGCTCTCCACATTGCATGCGATCCGCACCGTCGGATCTCTGACTTCCCACCCAACGGCTCACAACATGTTTCACGTTTTTTCTGCGTTCGTGGTTTAACATTGAAAAGTTACACGATAAAAGTGGTTTTGGAGGGGACGCGTGTCAACCAATGTATGGTATCACATTTTTTTGGCCAATTTTTGAAACTGCCTCAGAGCTGCGCGAATACCACCAGTAGTTTTCCGCTAAACCACCACCCTCTGTAATGAATTTTTTTATTTAATCTCTGTCATCCATCTTTTTAATCCCATGGCTCAGATTGTTTCCTGATCCCAAGCCTTTTGCCATTTTCCTTTTCACCTGACTGTTTCAACGATTAATCCCAACCGTCGATTGTTTTAATCAAATGGCTCTGATCAATTTACGATCCCATTTCATTTCCCTTCCCCTTTTCTCCTGAAAACTCCACCTGAAGATCTTAACCATCCATCGCTTTAATCTGATGGTCCATATTACATTTCAACCCCAGATCATTGCTCTGCATTTTCTCCCTAAGAAATTCATCAATGATTTCTCCATCGTCGATCTCCAAAGATCGATGGTCCCAATTTAAACTTCCCCTCAATTGCATTTCCCCCACCATCTAAACTCCTGATCAATCTCAACCATTTATTTCTCTTATCTGATGGCTCAGACTTAATATTACCGTCGTTTACCTAACCGCCCCCCAATTTTCCCCATCAAGTGATCTGGACCGTTGGATGTTTTCATCCAACGACCATGATTAAATCTCACCTCTAAAGCAGCCTTTGACCTATTGTCACGGATTTTTCTTAACTTTGTTTGTTTTTTTGCAGGTTTTTAAGGTTTCTCCATAGTTTTAAAATAAATGAAAGGTAGGGGATGACGATCCCCCAAGCCACTATCCATGAATAAAATTAATCCACACAGTTCAAGCTATGATTCCACCTGTGCCTCATGAGCATTTGTAAAGTCATAAAACCCCCTGCGCGCCTACAACATAGCAAAACAAAGTTAGAATCCATTAAATGAAGAATATCAGCATTGAAGACAACATAATCCAAAGAGTATCAGTGTTAAAGGTTTAAATTAGAGAGTTTAAAGGGATTGAGGTAGAAAACTCAGAAATCAAAAGTTTAATCCGCAGATAAAGACAGTATGAAGACCAGAAATGAATATTTAAGCATAATTAGGCCTAAAACACAGATCAAAAGACAATTAATAGTGTTTTAAGGAAAACAAGGAGAAATATCAGTCCGACGGGCCTCCACTACCACATCAGAGGCTAATTGAAACCTCCCCTAGCTACCAAGGCACCACTTGCAGCCTCATTAAAACAAAAGAAGGCCTACTTATTGCCCAATTCGAAGATATTTGTCTAAAAACACCTGAACAGTTATTACCAAAGAAAGAACAAATTCTAAACTATCAGTGAAGTTATTGTAATAGATAAATAGGCCTCGAAGTCAATATTTTTTCCCATTAAGCATAAAAAATAAGAAACAGAGTAAATGAAGTAGAGTTGTAATGAAATTCATTCCTGCCTCAGCCCTTGCATGGTTTTCAAGGCTAGGAGTTGCATTTAGTGTAGAATTTATTACCCTTCAATCCTAAAACTCTTCCACCTCCTCATTTCTCCTAAAAATATTTTTGAAGGAGATGAGAAGTTGTTGGTTGGTTGGTCACTAATTTTAATACTGAAACTCTCTGAAATAATACATAGTCTCTCTGAAGTTGAGGAAGAAATTGAAGTCTTGGAACCTTGATGATGTTGTTGCATGCTTGTTCTTGAGAAGGCTCTATCACTGGATCCATGAGCTTGGTTGTTGGTGAAGTATTCTAAACTGTTTTATGTTTCTCATGTTATCATTTTGTTCCATAAATGCTTACTATAGTAGGATAAAAAATTTAGGCTCAGAAATGAATCCTGGAAGCACCTTAGACCTATTTGTCCTTCACTGTTTTATGTTTTCTTCTGCTGAGGTATTTTAGAGTCTTTAATCACTCTCTTTATTCCTCATGCTTGTTTATTTCTCTAATAGTTCAAATAGTTGGTTTCAACATGATTTATGGTTTTCCCTGCTTGTCTGCTGCCACTTGAAAACTGTTTTTGAAGTCTCCCTTTGAAGTACAATTGTTTATAGTTAGCCAAGGAGGTCTGTTTTGATCATACCCTTTGTCCTTGCTTGAAAAATTGTTTTAAAGGTCTTTATAGTGTGATCATATATGTTTTTAGGTGTTCCCTCTTCTATGACTGCAATTATCAGTGAATCTTTTATGTTTTCTAAGTCATTTGAAATAAAATCTTTGAGGAAATAGGATGTGCTCCCGAATCTTAGATTTCATTTTAAAAGTTTTCTTGAAGTCATTATTTGCTTAAAGTGTGGTTTGTAGAATTCATGGTTAGCCCTGTCTATCAAATACCTCTTTATTGTTCAAGTTATTCTTTCAAGTTCCCTTTGTTGAGAATTCATTTTCTCTTTCCAAATCATCGATGTCCATCTTATTCACAAAACCAAAGGATCTTGTGGCCAAGTTATATTTTCCCTTTGATATCCCATATCCATTGATGAGTTTTTCATAAACCTCTTTTTGACTCCATTCCAAATCAATCTAAACTTCTCCTTTCTACTTATCTTTCCTAAACCTTTCATGTTTCTACTATGTCAATTCAACCAAACAAACAAACAAACACTTGCACTTAATAACTAGTCTAAAACCAAAACTCAAAGCAAACAAGATAAACCTTCGCAAAACAAATAAATTTGAGAGATCCTTCTCTGAGAACAGGAGGACTAGATATTGGAACTCTAAAGATGGGTTCTGATGTTGCCTTTTCTTTTGATTTTCCAATCTATCAAAAAACAGGACCCCAACATAATGGCGATCACGGTGGGACCATAAGTGAAATCCTTAAAACAAAACACTCATTGTCCAGTGTAGTATAAGTAGCTTTCTTCAAGCACTACCAAGCATAATGGTGATCATGATAGGACTTATTCGAATCAGTGGCAACTAAGTAACCCTTAGGATTCTCATAGAGCCTTATAAAACCTTGAAGGAACCAGTTAGTGAGCCAGAGAGTTAACTCTCTTTTCTTTAAACACCTTAGCTAAGTGTTGAATCACATTTAGGACACTCTCATAACCCATAGGACTGAAAAACTCAGAAAACCCAAAAATAGTTCAGATTGGCTTTGTAATAAATATGGTGGTGGAACCATCCAATATTTTACCTTCATAGAAGCTAAAAAATTTCCACCTGACGACTCCACTAGCCCCAGTAGGCCTATTACTCATATAGGTCTCTATATTTCCTTAGGACTGTGTTAACCAGCCTTGAGGAAGTTTAGAAGCCTAGTCACATACTAGATAAGACATTTTGACAGGCAATACTTTCAAAACAATCCTAAAAAACTTTAACCTCTCCCATTTTTTAAGAGCAGTCTGGCTTCACATAGGATCAACACTAGATCTCATCCAGACCCTAATCCTCCTACAATAGTTGACAATCTAGAGAGAATTCTGTGGCAAACTTCTAAATCTAGAAAATCAACTGCTGATAGGAGCCTCTTAAGAACAAAATCTGTCCCTAAAAACCTGGTTGTCTTAGAGGATTTACACTTTGATTTACATCATACAAAGAACATCTTTAGAACTAGTTCTCAAGGTGATTTAAACAAAACTGATCTTGACATTTCATATTTGCAATAGAGATTTAGTAGAGAAGCTTCACCTTCTACTCCTCCTGATTCCTAGCTTCTTCATCACTTTAGCCTTTTCCATAAGAAATCTACTCAAAACCAGTTTGCTGGCCCAAGTGTTTCTTCCACTCCAATCCATACTACCATTGTTCAAAAAATTCCATTTCAGCCCACTTTCCCTCTTGTAAATCCACCTCGTGTAAATCCACCTTTCTTTCTAGCCATGGCAACATGGTATGCCCTATTAGCGTTACCTCAACCTATAATTCCCTTACCAAATGAATATCAATAAAAAATTCCCCATTTCACTTCAAAATAATCTACCATGGCTCAACAACATGTAGATAGGATGGAATATGCATTTGATTACATGGAAATAGAAGATGAGGCCATTAAGATGATAATATTTGCCCAAAGTTTAGGAGGAGATGTAAAGAAGTGGTTCAAAAACTTACCTCCTAACAGCATCAATGATCTCCCTTCTTTGCATCAAGCATTCATAAACAAATAGGAGACCAAAAATAACCCTCTCCAAATATTAGCAGAGTATAGGAGTCTTAAAAGAAATCAAGGGGAGAGTGTTCATGATTACTCCACTAGGTTTAATAGTTTTTCTAATGCTCTTCCACCTCACACGAAACCTCCCCAAGGCATGGTCTTAGTAAAATACCGTGAAGGTTTTGATGTTGAAATGGCCTATCAATTAAGGGAGAGATATTTCTTAACTCTAGAAGACATGCAGAAAGGAGTTGTAAGTGTAGAAGAAAACATAATTGAGAAAAGAAATAGGTTAAGATCAGAGAAGAGGGTAACTTATAAAGATGATATTGCACCTTCAACTTCATCTTCTGACACCAAAATTGACAACCTAGTGAAGGTAATGGAGAAAATGCTTGAAAATATCAACTTGAATGATAGAGTGCCACCAAGAGAACCTCAAAATAACCAAAACAAAAATAGAAATCAGAATTTTAGAAGAGAAAACAATCAAGATAGACAAAGAGACAATGACCAACAGATTAGACCTCCCTTCCAACAAAACTATGTAGATCAATATGAGGAAGAAAGGGAGATTAAAAGGTTGGAAGAAGGTCATGTAAACTTGATTGGATTAGAAAATGGGGATGATGTTTTCCTCACTAAAGAGGAACAAGATTTCTTCTCCACAGAACAAAATGAAAACACCTATTAGGATTCTGATGATTACAGATTGGGGTTTGAAAATGCAATTATGGAGGTGCACAAACAATATGATCTTAGGAGCAAATGTAACATAGATAATTCAAAAGATAAAAGCACTAGTAATGCTATTAACAAAAATGCAGAAAATCACCCTAAGAAGATAGCAGAGAAACCCAAAATTTTGGCTAAGAAACTAGATCTAAACAAGGAGAAAAGAAGTCAACCAAATGTTGAACAAAGCAGCCTTAGCACTTCAGCTACTGGCCCTAACAAAATTGTCCCAATTAGTAGTCCAAACAAATTTCAGCAAATCAAAATTGCTGAAAAGAATTCAAGTGAGAAAACAGATGTAAATATGACCAAATCAATAGTTCCTTTCTGCCTTGAGGGAGAGATTGCAAAGATAAAAATTACCATACCTCTAGCTGAACTACTAACCCAAGAAGTGTACAAAAATGAAGTGTTGAAAGCTTTGAACTTAGGAAGTGATACTGACACTTTAAACTTGACAGATGACAAACCTGATTTGTTGTTTGGTCCAGAAGTTGAAGTAAAATACCAAGAAGGGGTTGTCACTCTCTTCTATGTTAGTTTGAATATACATGATACGATATTGCACATTGCCATGTTAGACTCTAGAGCTTCACATAATATTATGCCCAAGGTAGTAATGGAAAGCTTAGGCTTAGAAATTACTAAACCATACAAGGATTTGTATTCCTTTGACTCAAGCAGAGTCAAATGCTTGGGTTTAATCAAAGATTTATGTGTTAACCTATCTCAAATCCCTGCTAAGATTCTAGTAATGGACATAGTTGTAACTGAAATTCCCCCAAAGTATGGCATGCTTTTATCATGTTCATGGGGAGCCAAACTTCAGGGGAGCCTTCAAATGGACATGTCTTATGCAACCATCCCTATTTTTAACCAAAACAGAAGATTATACAGGGAAACCCACATGAAATACATGGTGAGAAATATAGATAAACCAAATAACTCTCCAATCTATTCCATTCAATCAAGTTTAGATTCCTTTATCTTATACAATGAAGACCAAGTCACTCAACAAGAAAAAGAAAAACAAGAGAAAATCAGTTCACCAGAACAAGCAAATCTTCCCTCAAATCAAATAAAAAACATAGAAAATCAACAACAACAAGAAAATGAAAATGAGGCTAATATACTTTGGAAAATAAAATTTGATGGATCTTGTAATAAAACAAGTGCAGGGGTAGGTGTATGGATTTAAAATACAAATCAGATTTTTTCATATAAACTGGATTTCCCATGCACAAAAAATATTGCTGAATATGAAGCCCTTTTCCTTAGCTTACAATCTCTTAAACAATTAAAAGCCCAAAGGATATCAATCCTAGGAGATTCTGAACTCATCATAAGACAAATAAAAGGAGAATATTCAGCTAAAAACCCAACACTTAGAGAATATCGAAATGTTGCCATTGATTTATTAAATACCTTTGAAAAATATGAACTCATTTTTATTCCAAGAGCACAAAATCATTTAGCAAATGAGCTTGCCTTCAATGCCAGCAACTGCCAAATACCTCATATAAATGAACATCTTAGTGTAAAGGTAAAACACAAACCTGTCGTGCTTGACAATGAGGATCACTGGCAAGTGTTTGACTTTGAAAAACACATAGATGATTTCCTAAAATCAGAAAATGATTTTGAATACAAACATCAGAAACCAGTCATGAAGAAGACTGTTTTGACAATGAACAAATTCCAGAGATAGAAATGACATATTTTGCTGATATAAATCAATGTGAGAATCCTTTTGAAGCAGAATTAATTGACAACGCAGACCAGAAAGACTTGGAAGTTTTACAATGCAAAAATGATACAATTCCAAGGGGTCTCACACCTTTAGAACACCTCTTTGATTTAAATGATGTAGCCAAAGAACCAAGAATGGAGCCTATGGAAACAGAAGTAGAAGAACATAACATAGGTAGCCTAACAGAACCCAAGATGATCAAACTATCCAACACTCTCCCAGCTCACATAAAAATGCAATATATAGAGTTTTTCAAATAATTTAGAGATGTGTTTGCTTGGGGATACAAAGATCTGAAATCTTATGATACTAGCATCATTCAGCACAAAATTCCTCTTAAGGAAAACCAAAAACCTTTCAAACAAAAACTAAGGAGGATAAACCCTATTTTATTACCTTTAGTTAAGACAAAAATTGAAAAAATGCATGATGCTAGCATTATAGTACCTATTAGATATTCAGAGTGGGTGTCAAACTTAGTTTCTGTTAGAAAAAAGATAGGGGAAATCAGGGTCTGTATTGATTTTAGAAACTTAAATAGAGCCTCCCTAAAAGACAACTACCCCTTGCCCAATATGGACCATTTACTTCAGAGGGTAGTTGGGTCAAAAATAATATCACTGTTGGATGGGTTCTCAGGTTACAATTAGGTGTTAGTGCTCCCAAGTGATCAACACAAAACTACTTTTACTACACCTTGGGGCACCTTTATGTATGTCAAGATGCCATTTTGTTTGATTAATACAGGAGCCACCTTACAAAGGGCCATGGAAATAGCCTTCTCTGAAGATATTGGCTATTTTATAATCATTTACCTTGATGACATAATTGTTTTCTCAAAGGTTGATGAAGAACATTTGATTCACTTAAGAAATTTTTTTGAGAAGTGTAGGAGATTTGGCTTATCTTTGAATCCCAAGAAGACACTCTTTGGTCTCCAAGAAGGTAAAATTCTTGGTCACATAATTTCAGAAGAAGAAATAAAAGTAGACCCTATTAGGATAGATGGCATATTGCAAATCAGCCATCCAAGAAGCCTCAGGGAATTACAATCTTTCATTGGGAAGATGAATTTCTTGAGGAGGTTTATCCCTAACCTTGCTGAGCTATTAAGAGACATTACAAATATGCTTAGGAAAGAGGTAGGTGTGAAATGGACTTTACAAGCTAAACAATCATTTGAACTGGTTAAACAAGCTCTCACTCAAACACCAGTCTTGATTAGTCCAGATTTCACCAAAGACTTTTATACCTTTTCTTTTGCATCTAAGCATACAATAGCTGTGGTATTACTTCAAAAGACTGAGTTGGGGCAAGAACAACCAATATCCTTTTTTAGTAGGGCCTTAAGAGATCCTTCTGTCAAATATAACATCATGGAGACGCAAGCCTTAGCATTAGTGAAAGAATTAAAGGACTTTAGAGTCTACATTTTACACTCTCACATAATTGCTTTTGTTCCACATACTATTTTCAAGGATATTCTAAGTCAATACCCTGATGGTAAAAGGGGAAAATGGATTGCAACTATTCTTGAATATGACTTAGAAATCAGGCCCACCAAACTAGTTAAAGGGCAAGGATTAGCAAAAATCATGACTGAGTCAAACTTCCAAGCACTAGATATAAATATGGTAGATGTGTTGGAAGAAATATAATAATTCACTGCCCCTTTCATTGAAGAAACATTTCTAAATTCTCCTTGGTATGTTGACATCATTTATGTGCTTTTATATTTGAATGCCCCTCCTTCTTTGTGTAAAACTAAAGCTATATTTTTGAAACAAAAAGATTTATGTTATTGCATCTTGGATGGGGTATTGTATTGGAAAAATTCTGTTGGAATTTTTCTTAAATTTCTACTGGAAGATGACGCAGGAAAAATCATGCACGAGCTGCAGGAAGGAGAATGTGGAGGACACCTCTACTGGAAGACCACAGCAAACAAAATTCTCAGATCTGAACACTATTGGCCCACCCTTTTCCTAGATACTTAGAGTTTAGTCATGTCTTGCCATAAGTGTCAAATTTTTGATGGCAAAAGAAAACTCCTTCCCTTACCTTTGCATCCTATCAGTGTTGAGACACCCTTCCAACAATGGGGCTTGGACTTCATTGGGGAAATTCACCCATCTTCATCAGCCCAACATAAGTGGATCCTCACTACCACTGACTAATTTACCAAGTGGATAGAAGCTATACCCTCTAGGAATGCTACTGACTCTGTCATTACTAAGTTCCTTGAAACAAATATCCACCGAGATTTGGTTGTCATAGAAAAATCATAACAGATAATGCTGCTGCCTTCAAGTCTAAAAAAATGGTTGATTTTTTTCACAATTACCACATGACCTTGGGCCATTATACTGCTTACTATCCCCAAGTAAATGGATTAGCTGAATCCTCCAACAAAATCCTCATCAATATCATCAAAAAGATGTTGGATTAGAATAAAAAATCATTGCACAATAAGCTGGTTCATGCCTTATGGGCTGATTGATTAACTACAAAGAAGTCAATAAATATGTCCCCATATTAGTTGGTCTATGGCATGGATGCAATCTTTCCAACATCATTAGGATTTCCAGTCATGAAACTCCTCCAAGAAGTGAAAATTGAAGAGAATGATATGCAAAGAAAAATCAACCAAACAATTCATTTACAGCAGACCAGAGAAGAAGTCTATGAAAGAACACAATTATTCCAAGAAAATATCAAGAAGTTATTTAACAAAAGGACTAACGCAAACAATTTCCAAGTTGGAAATGTTGTTCTTAGATGGGATTCAAGAAGGGAAGAGAAGGGAAAGCATGTCAAGTTTGAGAACTTGTGGAAATGACCCTATATTATTCATGCTGAGAGGGGTCATAATGAATTTTTCTTGAAAGAATTGAATGGAGAAGATTTGTATGGAGGACTTGTCAATGGAAGGATGCTCAAGCATTACTTCTGCCAAGAGTCATGAGTTTCAAAGAATTTTATTTTTCATTGTAAATATCATTGTTTAAACATTGCATTCAAAGTTAAGAAAATCAGAAAAATATAAAAACAATACAAAATAAAAAGAGGGCAGACTTTAAAACAAGAAAGGTATAGCCGCATACCAAAAAGAGAGACAAAGTTTGAAAGTGTGCAAGCTCAAATGCCACTCCTAAAAAACACACTTCTAATTAGTCAAACATCCTAATCATGACTAATTAGCTTTTCAATTTTCTGCTGATAGGTTAGTGAATTAGATTTTCCAAACAACTCAATATTGGCTTATCAGTAAGGTAGATTAGGTGAGAAGAAAGAGGGTTCAAACAAGCTCAAAACCTGAACCAAAAAGAGAGAAAAAAACAGCTCAAAAAAATTCAAAATCAGAGCTGAAGAGATAATGAGGGAGGTTTTTTTTTGAATTTTTAGATCTTAAGCCTTCACAATTTTGTTTTAAATTTATGCAAATTTTAGTCTATGTGCAGCTTTTTTTTATGCCATAGATCATAAACAAGTTAGAATATTTAATCCTGGCTTGGTTGCTTTTAAATTTCTGTTTTAGAATTTAGAGAATAAAAGTTTGTCAGACAGTCTAGTCCTGACAGATAATAGTTAGGTAGAGAAGCTTATGAACTCAACTATTTAAACTGAGTTCATGGAGAAATAAGATTAGACTTAGATTAGTTTCCTATTTTTCAAAAGAATAAAATGTTGCTGAAGAGAATTTGCTAGTCTAAATGCACTCTGAAAGAAGAAAAAATGTTAGGATCATTAGGAATGGGTAGGTAGACATGTTGTTTTGATAGAATTTCATTGTTTCAAATGGCTGCAGAGATCATCAAAAAGAAAGGTTGTTGCCCATTGGATTAAGGAATTGGTTTAATGAAAGCTAGAGATTTGCAGCTAAGGTTCTAGACACCTAAAGAACCAGCTGTCTTCCCCAAGTGGAGCCACTGTTAGCCACTGATAAATTCTGTTATACCAAGGAGTGGCTAGAATTTGTCCTCAAAACCTTCAAAGAGATATTTCCTTTCAAAACCTATCATCTTTTGAAGTTTTTATGATGATAACTAATCCTTTAGTTAATCCTTACTATTTTTTTCTCTCATAATCCTAAAAATTTACTATTTTCCAAGACAAAGACTGCTTAAAAGCTCATTTCCCACCATTTTCACCCCTCCTTTAATTCATATAAACTCCATTTTTATCCCTCTTTCCTCCATAAAAATCCCTCCATAAGCCTCATTTAACTTTCAAATTCACTCCAAGACCCTTTAAAACCTTATACTCTCCGTTTTTTGGTTTTAAATCCCCTTATTTCCCCTATCGAAACCCTTAAAAACACTATTTTTTAAGCCTAAAATAGTCTTTTTCCATATAAATTAGTCTGAAGCCTTCGAGGGCTTAAATCTTGTAAGCCCTCCACCTCATAATACCCTAAGCCCTGTAACCGAGCTCTTAAAGGGCCTAAAACCTCTCCAAACCCCGTGAAAACCCAACTTTATTTGTTATTATATGAACCCAACAGTTCAAAATTGAAACGAATATGGACCGTCGATTGTTTTAATCTAACGGTCATCATTGCGCACGATCACCATGCCTTTTCTCCTCCCCTTCTCAGACTCTTCACTCCATCCTTTGATCTTGGCCATCCATATCATAGATCCGATGGTCACAATCTATCTCGAATCATTCATAAAACCCCGACAACCTATCCACTCACAAGCTGCCGCATGTATTCATCTATCTCTCTGACCTGCAGCTCTCCCCGTCGTGTGCGATCCGCACCATAGGATCTCTGAATTCCCATCCAACGGCTCACAACATGTTTGGAATTTTTTCTGCATCCGTGGTTTAACACCAAAAATTTACATGATAAAAGTAGTTTTGGAGGGGACGCGTGTCAACCAATGTATGGTATCACATTTTTTTGGCCAATTTTTGAAACTGCCTCAGTGCTGCGCGAATACCACCAGCAGTTTTCCACTAAACCAGCACCCTTCGCAATGAATTTTTTCATTTAATCTCTGCCGTCCATATTTTTAATCCCGCAGCTCATATTGTTTCCCAATCCCAAGCCTTTTGCTATTTTCCTTTTCACCCGACCGTTTCAACGATTAATCCCAACCATCGATTGTTTTAATCAGATAGCTCTGATCACTTTGCGATCCCATTTCATCGCCCTTCCCCTTTGCTCCTAAAAACTCCACCTAAAGATCTTAACCATCCATCGCTTTAATCTGACGGTCCATATCACATTTCAACCCAGATCATTGCTCTTCATTTTCTCCCTAATAAATTCATCAATGATTTATCCGTCGTCGATCTCCAAAGATCGATGATCCCGATTTAAACTTCCCTCCATTGCATTTCCCCCACCATCTGAACTCTCGATCAATCTCAACCGTTTATTTTTCTTATCCGACGGCTCGGACTTAATCTTACAAATGTTTACCCAACCGTCCCTCGATTTACCCCATCAAGTGATCTGGACCATTGGATGTTTTCATCCAATGACCAAGATTAAATCTCACCCCCAAAGTAGCCTTTGACCTATTGCCACGGATTTTTCTTAACTTTGTTCGTTTTTTGCAGGTTTTTAAGGTTTCCCCATAGTTTTAAAAGAAATGAAAGGCAGGGGATGATGATCCCCCAGGCCACAATCCATGAAGAAAATGAATCCACACAGTTCAAGCTATGATTCCACCTGTGCCTCATGAGAATTTGTGAAGTCATAAAACCCTATACGCGCCTACAACACAGAAAAATAAAGTCAGAATCCATTAAATGAAGAATATCAACATTGAAGACAACATAATCCAAAGAGTATCAGTGTTAAAGGTTTAAATCATAGAGTTTAAAGGGATTAAGGAAGAAAACTTAGAAATCAAAGGTTTAATCCGCAGTTAAAGATAGTATGAAGACCAGAAATGAAGATTTAGGCCTAATTAGGCCTAAAACACAGATCAAAAGCAACTTAATAGTGTTTTAAGGAAAACAAGGCGAAATATCAGTCTGAAGGGCCTCCACTGCCACATTGGAGGCTAATTGAATCCTCCCCCAGCTACAGCCTCAGTAAATCAAAAGAAGGCCTACCTATTGCCCAATTCGAAGATCTTTGTCTAAAGACACCTGAAAAGTTATTACCAAAGAAAGAACAAATTCTAAACTATTATTGAAGTTATTGTAAAAGATAAATAGGCCTCGATGTCAATATTTTTGCCCATTAAGCCTAAAAAAGCAGAAACAGAGTAAATGAAGAAGAGTTGTAATGAAATGAATTCCTACCTTAGGCCTTGCATGGTTTTCAAGGCTAGGAGTTGCATTTAGTGTAGAATTTATTACACTTCAATCCTAAAACTCTTCCACCTCCTCATTTCTCTTGAAAATGCTTCTGAAGGAGATGAGAATTTGTTGGTTGGTTGGTCACTAGTTGTAATACTGAAACTCTCTGAAATAATACATAGTCTGTCTGAAGTTGAGGAAGAAATTGAAGTCTTGGAACCTTGATGATGTTGTTGCATGCTTGTTCTTGAGAAGGCTCTATCACTGAATCCATGAGCTTGGTTGTTGGTGAAGTATTCTGAACTGTTTTATGTTTCTCCTATTTTCATTTTGTTCCATAAAAGCTTACTACAGTAGGATGAAAATTTTAGGCTAAGAAATGACTCCTGGAAGCACCTTAGACCTGTTTGTCCTTCACCATTTTATGTTTTCTTCTACCGAGGTATTTTAGAGTCTTTAATCTCTCTCTTTCTTCCTCATGCTTGTTTATTTCTCTAATAGTTCAAATAGTTGGTTTCAGCATGATTTATGGTTTTCCCTCCTTGTCTGTTGCCACTTGAAAACTGTTTTTGAAGTCTCCCTTTGAAGTAAAATTGTTTATAGTTAGCCAAGGAGGTCTTTTTTGATCATACCCTTTGTCCTTGCTTGAAAAATTGTTTTAAAGGTCTTTATAGTTGTGATCATAGATGTTTTTAGGTGTTCCCTCTTCTATGACTGCAATTATCAGTGAATCTTTTATGTTTTCTAAGTCATTTGAAATAAAATCTTTGAGGAAATAGGATGTGCTCCCGAATCTTATATTTCATTTTAAAAGTTGCCTTGAAGTCATTATTTTCTTAAAGTGTGGTTTTTAGATTTCATGGTTATCCCTGTCTATCAAATACCTCTTTATTGTTCAAGTTATGCTTTCAAGTTCCCTTTGCTGAGAATTCGTTTTCTCTTTCAAAATCATTGATGTCCATCTCATTCACAAAACCAAAGGATCCTGTGGCCAAGTTAGATTTTCCCTTTGATATCCCATATCCATTGATGAGTTTGTCATAAACCTATTTTTGACTCCATTCCCCAATCAATCTGATATTTCTCCTTTCTACTTATCTTTCCTAAACCTTTCATGTTTCTACTATGCCAATTCAACCAAACAAAAAAACAAACACTTGCACTTAATAACTAGTGTAAAACCAATACTCAAAGAAAACAAGATAAGCCTTTGCAAAACAAATAAATTTGAGAGATCCTTCTCTGAGAACAGGAGGACTAGATCCTGGAACTCTAAATATTGGTTCTGATGTTGCCTTGTCTTTTGATTTTCCAATCTATCAAAACACAGGTTCCCAACATAATGGTGATCACGGTGGGACCCTGAGTAAAATCCTTAAAAAAAACACTCATTGTCCAGTGCAGTATAAGTAACTTTCTTCAAGCACTACCAAGCATAATGGTCATCATGATATGACTTATTCGAATCAGTGGCAACTAAGTAACCCTTAGGATTCTCATAGAGCCTTATAAAACCTTGAAGGAACCAGTTAGTGAGCCATAGAGTGAACTCTCTTTGTTTTAAACACCTTAGCTAAGTGTTGAATCACATTTAGGACACTCTCATAACCCATGGGACTGAAAAACTCAGAAAACCCAAAAATAGTTCAGATTGGTTTCATAATAAACATGGTGGTGGAACCATCCAATATTTTACCTTCATAGAAGCTAAAAAATTTCCACCTGGCGAATCCACTAGCCCTAGTAGGCCTATTACTCATATAGGTCTCCAGATTTCCTTAGGACTATGTTAACCAGCCTTGAGGAAGTTTAGAAGCCTAGTCCCATACTAGATAAGACATTGTGAGAGGCAATACTTTCAAAACAATCCTAAAAAACTTTAACCTCTCCCATTTTTGAAGAGCAGTTTGGATTCACATAGGATCAACACTAGATCTCATCCAGACCCTAATCCTCCTACAATAGTTGATAATCTAGAGAGAATTCTTTGGCAAACTTCTAAATCTAGAAAATCAACTGCTGATAGGAGCCTCTTAAGAACAAAATCTTTCCCTAAAAACCTGGTTGTCTTAGAGGATTTACACTTTGATTTACATCATACAAAGAACATATATAGAACTAGATCTCAAGGTGATTTAAACCAAACTGATCTTGACATTGCATATTTGCAATAGAGCTTTAGTAGAGAAGCTTCACCTTCTACTCCTCCTGATTCCTAGCTTTTTCATCACTTTAGCCTTTTCCATAACAAATCTACTCAAAACTAGTTTGCTGGCCCAAGTGTTTCTTCCACTCAAATCCATACAACCACTATTCAAAAAACTCCATTTCAGCCCACTTTCCCTCTTGTAAATCCACCCCGTGTAAATTCACCTTTCTTTCTAGCCATGGCAACATGGTATGCCCCATTAGTGTTACCTCAACCTATAATTCCCTTACCAAATGACTATCAATAAAAAATTCCCCATTTCACTGCAAAAGAATCTACCACGGCTCAAAAACATGTAGATAGGATAGAATATGCATTTGATTACATGGAAATAGAAGATGAGAATCTTTGCCCAAATTTTAGGAGGAGATGTAAATAAGTGGTTCAAAAACTTACCTCCTAACAGAATCAATGATCCCCTTCTTTGCATCAAACATTCATAAACAAATGGGAAACCAAAAAGAACCCTCTCCACATATTAGCAGAGTATAGCAGTCTTAAAAGAAATCAAGGGGAGAGTGTTCATGATTACTTGACTAGGTTTAATAGTGTTTATAATGCTCTTCCACCTCACATGAAACCTCCCCAAGGCATGGCCTTAGTAAAACAACTTGAAGGTTTTGATGCTGAAATGGCTTATCAATTAAGGGAGAGAGATTTCTTAACTCTAGAAGACATGCAAAAAGGAGCTATAAGTGTAGAAGCAAACATAATTGAGAAAAGAAATAGGTTAAGATCAGAGAAGAGGGTAACTTATAAAGATGATATTGCACCCTCAAATTCATCTTCTGACACCAAAATTGACAACCTAGTGAAGGTAATGGAGAAAATGCTTGAAAATATCAACTTGAATGATAGAGTGCCACCAAGAGAACCTCAAAATAACCAAAACAGAAATAGAAATCAGAATTTTAGAAGAGAAAACAATCAAGATAGACAAAGAGACAATGACCAACAGATTAGACCTCCCTTCCAACAAAACTATGTAAAAAAATATGAGGAAGAAAGGGAGATTGAAAGGTTGGGAGAAGGTCATCTAAACTTGATTGGATTAGACAATGGGGATGATGTTTTCCTCACTGAAGAGGAACAAGATTTGTTCTCCACAAAACAAAATGAAAACACCTATGAGGATTTTGATGATTACAGATTTGGGTTTGAAAATGCAATTATGGAGGTGCACAAAAAATATGATCTTAGGAGCAAAGGGAACACAGATAATTCAAAAGATAAAAAAACTAGTACTACTGTTAACAAAAATGCAGAAAATTAGCCTAAGAAGACAGCAGAGAAACCCAAAATTTTAGCTAAGAAACTAGATCTAAACAAAGAGAAAAGCAGTCATCCAAATGTTGAACAAAGAAGCCTTAGCACTTTAGCTACTGGCCCTAACAAAATTGTCCCAATTAGCAGTCCAAACAAAGTTTAGCAAATCAAAATTACTGAAAGGAATTCAAGTGAGAAAACAGATGTAAATATGACCAAATCAATAGTTCCTTTCAGCCTTGAGGGAGAGATTGCAAAGACAAAAATTACCATACCTCTAGCTGAACTAGTAACCCAAGAGGTGTACAAAAACCAACTGTTGAAAGCTTTGAACTTAGGAAGTGATACTGACACTTTAAACTTGACAGATGACAAACCTGAGTTGTTGTTTGGTCCAAAAGTTGAAGGAAAATACTAACAAGGGGTTGCCCCTCTCTTCTATGTTAGTTTGAATAGACATGATAAGATATTACACATTGCCATGTTAGACTCTAGAGCTTCACATAATCTTATGCCTAAGGTAGTAATGGAAAGCTTAGGCTTAGAAATTACTAAACCATACAATTATTTGTATTCTGTTGACTCAAGCAGAGTCAAATGCTTGGGTTTAATCAAAGATTTATGTGTTAACTTATCTCAAATCCCTGCTAAGAGTCTAGTAATGGACATAGTTTTAGCTGACATTCCCCCAAAGTATGGCATGCTTTTATCAAGATCATGGGGAGCCAAAATTTAGGGGAGCCTTCAAATGGACATGTCTTATGCCACCATCCCTGTTTTTAACCAAAATAGAAGATTATATAAGGAAACCCACATGAAATAAATGGTGAGCAATATAGATAAACCAAATAACTCTCCAATCTATTCCATTCAATCAAGTTTAGATTCCTTTATCTTGTACAATGAATACCAAATCACTCAACAAGAAAAAGAAAACCAAGAGCAAATCAGTTCACCAGAACAATCAAATCTTTCCTCAAATCAAATTAAAAACATTGAAAATCAACAACAACAAGAAAATGAAAATGAGGCTGATATACTTTGGACAATAAAATTTGATGGATCTTGTAATAAAACAAGTGCAGGGGTAGGTGTATGGATTTAAAATAAAAATTAGAGTTTTTCATATAAAATGAATCCACACAGTTCAAGATATTATTCCACCTGTGCCTCATGAGCATTTGTGAAGTCATAAAACCCTTTGCGCACCTGCAACACAACAAAACACAGTCAGAATCCATTAAATGAAGAATATCAGCATTGAAGACAGCATAATCCGAAGAGTATCGATGTTAAAGGTTTAAATCAGAGAGTTTAAAGGGATTAAGTCAGAAAACTCAGAAATAAAAGGTTTAATTTGCAGATAAAGACAGTATGAAGACAAGAAATGAACATTTAAGCCTAATTAGGCCTAAAACACAGATCAAAAGCAACTTAACAGTGTTTTAAGGAAAACAAGGAGAAATACCAGTCCTAAGGGCCTCCACTGCCACATCAGAGGCTAATTGAATCCTCCCCCAGTTACCAAAGAGCCACCTGTAGCCTCAATAAATCAAAATAAGGCCTACTTATTACCCAATTCGAAGATATTTATCTAAAGACACTTGAACAATTATTACCAAAGAAAGAATGAATTCTAAACTGTCAGTGAAGTTATTGTAAAATATAAATAAGCCTCGAAGTCAATATTTTTTCCCATTAAGCCTAAAAAAGTAGAAACAGAGTAAATGACGCAGAGTTGTAATGAAATGCATTCCTGTCTTAGGCCTTGCATGGTTTTCAAGGCTAGGAGTTGCATTTAGTGTATAATTTATTACACTTGAATCCTAAAACTCTTCCACCTCCTCATTTCTGCTACAAATACTTCTGAAGGAGATGAGAAGTTTTTGGTTGGTTGTTCATTAGTTGTAATACTAAAACTCTCTGAAATAATACATAGTCTGTCTGAAGTTGAGGAAGAAATTGAAGTCTTGGAACCTTGATGATGTTGTTGCATGCTTGTTCTTGAGAAGGCTCTATCACTGGATCCATGAGCTTGGATGTTGGTGAAGTATTCTAAATTGTTTGATGTTTCTCCTATTTTCATTTTGTTCCATAAATGCTTACTACAGTAGGATGAATAGTTTAGGCTAAGAAATTACTCCTGGAAGCATCTTAGACTTGTTTGTCCTTCATTGTTTTATGTTTTCTTCTGCTGAGGTATTTTAGAGTCTTTAATCTCTCTCTTTAGTCCTCATGCTTGTTTATGTCTCCAATAGTTCAAATAGTTGGTTTCATAATGATTTATGGTTTTTCTGGCTTGTCTGCTGCCACTTGAAAACTGTTTTTGAAGTCTCTCTTTGAAGTACTATTGTTTATAGTTAGCCAAGGAGGTCTTTTTTGATCATACCATTTTTCCTTGCTTGAAAAATTGTTTTAAAGGTCTTTATAGTTGTGATCATAGATTTTTTAGGTGTTCCCTCTTCTATGACTGTAATTATTAGTGAATATTTTATGTTTTCTAAGTCATTTGAAATAAAATCTTTGAGGAAATAGGATGTGCTCCTGAATCTTAGATTTCATTTTAAAAGTTGTCTTGAAGTCATTATTTGCTTAAAGTGTGGTTTGTAGATTTCATGGTTAGCCCTGTCTATCAAATACCTCTTTATTGTTCAAGTTATGCTTTCAAGTTCCCTTTTTTGAGAATTGATTTTCTCTTTCCAAATCATTGATGTCCATCTCATTCACAAAACCAAAGGATCTTGTGGCCAAGTTAGATTTTCCCTTTGATATCCCATAGCCATTGATGAGTTTGTCATAAACCTCTTTTTTAC
Source organism: Pinus albicaulis (assembly GCA_034641835.2). NCBI lineage: Eukaryota > Viridiplantae > Streptophyta > Pinopsida > Pinales > Pinaceae > Pinus > Pinus albicaulis. The sequence goes on along the minus strand of CM076579.1, from coordinate 1,502,692,880 downwards.
TTCATTTCCCAATCAATCTGATACTTCTCCTTTCTACTTATCTTTCATAGACCTTTCATGTTTCCACTATGTCAATTAAACCAAGCAAACAAACAAACACTTGCACTTAATAACTAGTCTAAAACCAATACTCAAAGCAAACAAGAAAAAGATTTGAAAATAAATAAATTTGAGAGATCCCTCTCTGAGAATAGGAGGACTAGATCCTGGAACTCTAAAGATTGGTTTTGATGTTGCCTTGAGAGATCCCTCTCTGAGAATAGGAGGACTAGATCCTGGAACTCTAAAGATTGGTTTTGATGTTGCCTTGAGAGATCCCTCTCTGAGAATAGGAGGACTAGATCCTGGAACTCTAAAGATTGGTTCTGATGTTGCCTTGTTTTTTGATTTGCCAATCTATCAAAACATAGGACCCCAACAACAATTACAATTCTAATTTTAGAATTTTACATACAATTACAATCTTAGAATTTTACATAAAATTTACAATTACAATTACAATTTTACAAGCTTACATATATACCATTACAATTACAATTTTACAATTAAAATTTTACAAATATTTTACATACAATTAAAATTAGAATTAGAATTACAATTTTACAATTTCACATACAATTACAATTAAAATTACAATTACAATATTTACAATTATAATTTTAGAATTTTACATACAATTACAATTACAATGACAATTACAATTTTACAATTACAATCATTTCACATTAAAGCAATTAAAATTTTACAAACATTTTACATACAATTATAATTATAATTAAAATTACAATTGCAATATTTACAATTATAATTTTAGAATTTTACATACAGTTACAATTACAATTGCAATTTTACGATTACAATCATTTCACATTAATAAAGTTAAAATTTTACAAACAATTTGCGTATACTTACAATTACAATCATTTCACATTAATACAATTAAAATCTTACAAACATTTTACATAAAATTACAATTACAATTTTACAATTTTACGTACAATTACAATTAAAATTAAAATTACAAATACAAATACAATTTTAGAATTTTACATACAATTAGAATTACAATTACAATTTTACATATATACAATTACAATTAAAATTACAATTACAATCAATTCACAATAAATTAAATATTACAATTACAATTAAAATTTTACAAATATTTTACATACAATTACAATTAAAATTACAAGTACAAATACAAATACAATTTTATAATTTTACATACAATTAGAATTACAATTAGAATTTTACAATTTTACATATATACCATTACAATTAAAATTACAATTACAATTAAAATTTTACAAATATTTTACATACAATTACAAATACAAATACAATTACAATTTTACAGTTTTACATACAATTAAAAGTAAAATTTCAACTAAAATCACGACATAATATTTAATAAATATCATGATTTAATATTAATTAAATAAACATCACGATCATGATAACCATCGTACAAACATCATATTCAACTAAAAAACACATTCAAATTCTCTAACATCATCTAATCATCGTGATCATGATGATCTAACAAAACGCAATTAGCATTGTACAACATCATCACAACACAAACATCAAATATACATCTCATATCAAATAACTGCTATCACATACACGTCTATCTACAATATGCACATTAAATGAACATATCTAACATGACCTAACAATATACCCATCATAATGATCACCAACATGTAAATTAAGTACAACTACAACATGAACATAAAATACATGGCCCATATATATATATATATAACTGTATAATGTCAAAAATATACAAATGTAATATAAATGTCAAATATCAGCTAGTGGTACATCATCAATAGTAGTACCAGTCCATGCCTGCTCAGTCAATGGTGCAACCTCAACAAGCTTAGATAGATGTCAATCATCACGTGCCTGTTGATCTGGTGGCGCCTCATGCTGATCAGGATCAGCTGTCAGCTACTCATGATGACTCAACATGGTCGATGGTCCAACCTGCTCATGATCATGAGTACTGCTGGATGCTGCAGGCTGCTCACTCGACGTGGATGGTCCAACTTGCTCTCCATCATGATTCTTGGTCGATGTTGTAGGTTTCTCATCTGCGGCATGAGGTGAACGATGATCACTCCCCTGATCATGAATATCATATGATGCATCGTTGCTGGACTATCGACGCACTACGTCTCAACCATGCCTACGTTGAAGGGCCCTCCTCAACCGTGTAACTAAGCTCATAACTCCTACGACATGTGGCATCGGGGTGAACATGTCACGCAACATGCCTCTCCACATCTGTACCAGCCTAGCATCGGCCTATATCTCTCTCATAGTGGCGGGCCTGACTCCCACCTCCACAAAAAGTGCATTGAGTTGGTCACCCAACTCCATCCTCAATTTACTATCAAGCCTACACCTAGCAAAAGGCGGTACTAGCTCACCATGAGGACCAGGTTTGTCTACACTGGCCTAATCCTCGACATCTTCCATATCGTGATCGTCATCAGTATCTACACCTAGATCATTTTGTCGTGGTGGCATATCATCGCCATCGAATGACCCAATGTCTGCAAAATATATATAAGTACACACCAATAATTAGACAATTTCATTAAACAGTTTAATAAAAATAAGTTAAAGAACATGTTAGAATAAATTTAAATGAAACAGTAATATTACCTCTATCATCCGACGGCTCATCATTTGTGAAGAGGAGGTTGGAACACCTTCGCCAATCCAAACCAGCATACAGATAGGGGACCAGAACGAAGGGATGATCATCAACACTAGTTAGAAACTCTAGTGCATCATGCGATATCCTCGTGGAAAACTCTGACTCGCCCATCTTGGGTATAATCTGTCCCCACATCTTCATCCATACATGCAACATCGGCCTACGAGGTTGTCGAACAAAATTAGGCCTCATCTCTGGAAACCTCTAAGAAAATAAACAAAATATCTCTGAAGAAAAAGGGAAGTTCACCCTCCCTTGTGCCTGGGCACGACATGTATCTAAAAATCTATAGAACTGCCGCTAAAAAATGGCAGACCAGCTCACAAGTCGTGGCTCCTGTAATAAATAATCAACATAAAATACAAACGGGCAACTAATGCATTTCCTGACACTGGTATGTTGTGCAATGGTCGAAATCAGTAGTGAGAGGCACCTCACCTCCTCTCTACGAAATGAAGTAATATGTAACTAACCTCTGAAGACCTAAAAATCTGAAGGAGACAATATATCCGCACTAATGTATCTCTGGGAGTACACCAACTAACTCCCTACTGCATAGCCAACGGGGACCTTTGGGAACAATGGAAAGTCCACCCCTCTCCTTGATAGGCTAGTAATGAAATAGATATCCTCCTCGGTGGGCACATACCACTGGTTATGACCAACCTGGAAAGCCTGTAGGTGGGCATTTCACCTGTAGATTAGATGTCGCAAAAACACACCATGGCCCTTTAGGGATGTAGCCTTCTCATAGAACTTGAGGAGGCCTATCTGCCTTAGGAGCCCCTGGGAGGCTATTGTAATAGGGCGAGGGTATGTATCTCTCTCCCTCTCTCGTGCCTCCCATAGGTGAACCATGTTATACTAGTCCGCCTATTGTTGCTATTGTTCCCTCTCTTCTCTCCTTTGACGTCGTTGAATGATTGATACATTAAATATAGTTTTTTATTAAATAAAGACATTTATTTAGGAATATACATATAATTTTTTTTGAAAAAAAAAAAATAGTCGGTGCGCCACAAAAAGCAGACATGCACCGGTAATAGTGCGCCTTTTTTTGTCGTGCATCGGAGGCGGTGCACCTGAAAATTTACAGTGCATTGGAGGCGATGTATTTGAAAATTTTTAGCGCACTGCCCTCCTGGCATTGTTACATGATTAGCGGTGCTGTGGTATAATAGATTGCACTGTTGACTATGTACCAGTGTCGGGAGGGTGGTGCGCTGACCAAACTATACGCCCCGAGGTGTATAGTTTAGGAAGCGCACCGCCATCCTGACATCACTCCATAGTCAACGGTGTAGTCATTTACATGACTGCATCATTGACTATGTCAAGTTTAGGGGCGTGGTGCATTGACAAAATTACCTGCCTCAGGGAAAATATTTCTGTCAACGCACCACATTCCCGCAATTCGACATGGTCAATGGTGTGGCCAGGTAACCGACCACACCACACTTTTTTTAATTTTAAAAAATCATGGTGCATCATTTTGGTACCACCCCGGAGTCGGTGAAGATATTGTTAGCACCGGTCATGGTGTGACCTATAAATTTACAGACATCATTGTGAACTAGTGCAAGCCGAATAGCTCGAGCGCATCGCGCGAGAGTTTTTTTTTAAAATAAGGTGAATTTTATGCTATTTTAGAAAACTAATCCACTAAAATGTTAAATTGTGGAAAAACAAGGAAAATACCTATACATTTGGCCCTCGAGGAGGCATATTGGTTGTATAATTTTCAAAACTAAATTTTCCCACTGTTTCAGAAAATTTGAAATGAAGATGGTGGTAAATGGACAACAGTAGTGCATGTAATGGGAGAAATTATGGCAGGGTGCCTCACACAAGGTAAATTTTCACTAGTGATTGAGAGCTTTGGAGCAATGAAAAGTGAAAAATGCATATTTTTGGCCGTAATTTTTTTTATTTAACCTTGTTCCGGTACGTGGGTTTTATAGGTGCACTAGTGTAGTTTCTTAAAACTGCACAGGGTTGTTTCAGTTTTGGGGTGGTGTTTTAGGATGCATCGGTGCGGAATATTTGTAAAGCACTGGTGCACTACAGTAATGAGACACACCGGGTGGGTTTGTATCGAGCGCAAGGTGTCTCGGTGTGCCAATGTTTTGTGCGCACCGGTGCTTGCTCTAGTTGAATGCACCGGTGCGGTTTAGGATGATAAACACACCAGAAGAAAAACATCCACAAAAACCTCCACCCACCAACCTCCTCTAGTAACCTCTGTTACAAACGGATGTCTGAGCTATTTTTATAAGGGGTTCCTCAAAAAAATCTGCTATAGGGTCTTTTCCTTGTAGTGAAAAATTGTAGGAAGGATTCATTATCTTGTTTTAGTACATTACAAGATCACATCGAATCTAGTTGGTTAGATTTTATACATGGTATCAGAGAAGGAATTTTTTGGGTGGCGAGTTTGCACAGAATATCTAAAGATTTTGGTGTAAAATTTTCAAAAAAAAAATAGCATATTTGGATTCCTTGAGAAAAAATACTCGAATGGAAAAACAAAATCAATCAAATCGGAGCTTGGATGAGGGAGATATTATTGATTTAAAATTATCTCTTTTTTACAAACTTTTGTAATGGTAGGAAAATTACAATGTGCATGAGCCAAGAACCTATATGCACTTGAGGTACCAGATGCATGCAAATATTTGAGGAGCAAAGCATAGGTTAGAGACTTGGTGGTTGAGAGGGAGCACAAATTACCTCTGAACGTGCAGCCTCAGAAGCAGTCTCAAAAGGTTGTGGAGCATCCACAATTGGAGAAGAAGAGAGGAGACTAAGTGGAAGCATTCACTCAAGCATAGACCTCCATGAGGGGGAAATTTCGAGCTAGATGGGTAGAGGGAGCACATGGCATAGCCATACCTCTAGGTGAAAGATGGTGTGATGTGTAGACACAATCCTAAGATAAGAAATTTGGGTGAGGTCCAATGATATGGCATGTCTCATGGATCGAACCTGGCTATGAGGAGCCCATAGTATAGTAGTAGCATGAAATATCAATTATATTGAGGCAGTTAGATGTCAACAAGACATAAATCAGAGTGATAGATGTCAGATAATGGATTGCATATCAGAGTTGGCAACAGTGCAAAGGGTTCAGATGCAGATGTCGGTAGTAGCACAGAGAGTCCAGTAGACATGTGCAGTAGCTAACAATAGTCAGAAGACACTGATGATAGATGCATTATACTGATTCAACTATTTGGAGGCTATTCAGTTTCCGGATTTTCTGGTGCAAACAACATTAGAGAAGTGTTGCATGCATAAAATTCCAAAGGTACCAGATAGAGATACATTGAATTCCTATCTTGTTGAGAGGGAGTGTTGAAATTTGCAACAAGAAATAGTGAAATTGGAAACCAGAGAGGAAAAAACTGAAATGCACCCACACTGGTGAGGATTTTGATGTACCAGGAGTGAGGAATGTGAGGTGTCTAATTTATTTTTCCTTTGAATAATTTGGACAATAAATTGTAATTTCATCTCATAACAACTTGTGTCAATTAACTAATTCATGGTGACTGAGTTAGCTCAGGAAATTCAAGTTGAGGTGATCGAGGTGGATATTGGTGGCCACCTGCCTATTCCACTTGGGCCCTCTCCATTGTCTCTTTCAATTTCCTTAATTATAGCATAATTTACTATTTTTTTTTTAGTTTTTCAAGTCGTGAACTTTCGAAGCCGTTTTGAGGCCCCAAATGACATTATTTTTTGGCATGAAAGGTCAGAAATTTTAGTTGTTAGAGAGATCTTTCTACTGCGGTATCATGTGCATCAAACATAGATCATATGACCAAGTTACGACGTCGGAAATTTGGTTGCCCAACTAACCCCAACAGGGCCCATAAACTCTTGGTGTTACATCTCCTTAGGTTAGGGTTTTGGTTGTTTAGGGTTTTCTATTATTTTTCAATAATGAAAGGGCCCTTGAGCCTTATTGTAACACATTTCAGAGGCATGTAGATGCCACATATTTTCTCAGTGATAAGCTACTATCGCCCAATCTATATTTTTTTCCATTTTGTCTGTAAGAATTTTTCATTATTTGATATGAATGAAATGAAGTTTTATTCATGCTTCATCTATGCATTTATGTTTATTTCTATATTTTATTACGTTCTGCATATGTCTAGATCATGAGGGTCTAATATGAGGCATGTAGAGGGATTCTAATAATTTTGGGGTCCAGTTGTAGTTGATGCATTAGTGGGATGTAGGTGTGAATAGTTAACTCAATTAATTGAGTTAAAATAAGTTTAACTAGTTCTAATTGAGTGATGCGATAGTGAGTGTTAGGTCCCTATATTACTAGTATAGTCCCTTATTGTTATTAGTGTAACCCCCTTATTGTTATTATTTTACCCTTGTAACCCCCATTTTTTTATTATTGTGCCCTTAAATTATTATTGTTAGGTCGACTAGGATTACATTGTGGCCCACTAGGATTACATTATGGCCACATGGACTGCTATATATAGAAAGGAGGTTTTGTAGATTGTATCATCCAAGAATTGTTCATTTATGTAATGTATTGGAGGTTTCCCCCTCAAAGTGGCTTATTTCTAAGGCGTTGATATATCTTTTCTTCTATTTTTTGGAGCTGGTTACAGAACATTTGGTATCATAGCTTTAGATTCTAGGGCTTCGTTGCTCCAAACAGATCATCGTGGAATTTTCGCTATAAATTTTTATCTACAAAGGCTTAGAAGCTGAAATTTTTAGAGTGCGAAGCCAAAATCTCGAGGAACATCATTGCAAAATTTCAGAGCTTGGTTCGCAATATTTTTGGAGATATGATCTATTGAATTTAGGGCTTTTTGCAGGCTCCTGAATTTCACTTAAAAGGGTCATCGAGGAATTTTTGCTATAACGTTTTTTATACGAAGGTTCAGAATCTGAAATTCATATGGTGCGAAGCTGAAATCCTGAGGAAATTCATCAAAAAATTTCAGAGCTTGGTTCGCAATATTTTTGGAGATATGATATGTGGAAGGTAGTGCTTTTTCAGGCTCCTGAATTTCATCTCAAAGAGGTGATCGTGGGAAAAGTTCAATAACTCTCTCTCTGGGCATCGGATTGGAGTGCCATAATTTTTTTTCACAAGTACATAGATTTTAGTTTATTGGATATCAATTTCAGAGACAAAGGATGAAACAGTGACAAGTGGAAAGTCGTAAAAGTTCTCTCTACTGAACCAGTCCATAATTAGGTCATTGTGAGAGATTGGACACAAATTTGTCTTGGATAATCCAAATCAGGTTAGACCTGTGGCATTCGAAAGATAATTCAAAGGGATACTTTGGTACTGAAATTCAGATATTGAAGTGTTGCAATCACATAGATAATCCAATTTCAATATCGTGCTCCTCAAAAGCAAGAAAAAGGTGTGTATTTTTTTCCGAATTGCACAAGTCTTGTTTGAAGAATTAATTTGAATTGATTCGAAGGGCATATTGTAGAATAGATATTAGTCTTGGGTTCTAAAATATGCTCCGTAAAAATAATTCAACACCCATTAAGCCTTCAGAAGTCTCTACTACGACTCATGAAGATGAAGAATTGGAACATGATCTATCAAAATTACAAGAGCAAGTGCAACAAATTTCACTCTCTCAAAGAGAAACAAAAAATGAAATGGAAGTTTTGAAGAAAGGTGTGGAAGAAAAGATGGATGGTTTGAAGAAAGGCGTGGAAGATAAGATGGATGGCATGGAATCTAAGATGGATGGCGTGGAAGCTAAGATGGATGGCATGGAAGCTGGCATGGAAGCTAAGATGGATGACATGAAAGACAACATGGAAAACATGAAGAATGATCTAAAAGCAGACATCGAAGGTTTGACAAATTTGATACAAGAAATGTTTCCTAATGGTGAAAAGATAGAAGAAGAACCTCATGATGAGAAAAAAATAAATGCTAATCGTGATTTCATAAACTCTAATGTTGGCAGGAATAACCACCATATTCCAAAAATGGATATGGGGAAGTTTGATGGGAAGGATCTTGTAACATGGATACTACAGATGGAGCAATATTTTGATCTCCATAACGTGCAAAACACACAAAAGGTACGCATTGCAACTTTACATTTAGAACAAAATACATTTGTATGGTATCAATGGCTTTGCTCCCATAAAAAAAATTGTCACTTGGTCAATTTTTACGGAGGAAATGATAGCACATTATGAGGATACAAAGAGCAACACCTTCTTTAGCCAATTGATAAATCTCAAACAAAAGGGTTTAGTGGGGCAGCACATTGAGGACTTCCAAAAATTGAATATAAGGTAACTGATATTCCAGAGGAACACAAGATTGATCTCTTCATAGGCACTTTAAAGGATAACATACAACATGAAGTTCGCGTTCTGGAACCTGATTCATTGGAGAAGGCATTCAGGTTGGAAAGAAAATTTGAATGTAAAATTATGACGACAAGGAAGCCTACCACTCAATTCTATAAATAAGGAAGTGTTGCTATGCCTATATTTCCACAACCTAAAAGGTTGACACCACAACAATTGGAAGAAAAAAGAGCAAAAGGGCTTTGCTACAGTTGTGATAGAAAATACACTAAAGGTCATAAGTGTGCTGAGAAGAAATTATTTTACATAGATTGTGAAGAGGAAGAAGAAAATGAACAAGAAGAGGACATACACCAGGAACCAGCCCCAGAAGAGGACGAAATGAATCTGACCGTATCGTGTAATGCACTGGTAGGAATTACCACTCCCTAAACTCTCAAGATAAAAGGAAAAATCAAGAAGAAAAAGGTAATAGTGTTGATTGATTCAGGTAGCACCCATAATTTTATTCATTGTAAGGTAGCCAAGGAATTAAATTGTTTCCTATACCCAGCACCAGAATGTCAAGTGATGATTGCAAATGGAGGAACTATAAATTTCTCTGGAAAATGCCATAATATCAAGCTAACCATGGGGGAATATGTATTGACTAGTCTAATGCTTTCCATTCCTATGGGAGGTGCTGATGTTGTACTAGGAGTACAATGGTTACAATCTTTGGGGACGGTAGCTTTTAATTTTCAAGAAATTTTCTTGAAATTTTTTTCAGAAGGAAAGGAAGTCGAATTACGGGGTATTGCAGGGAAGCCGGGAAAGATAATAAGCTCTAATTTCATGAAAAAAGCTTCTAAAGAAAGAACAACGAGGCATAATTGCACAATTATGTTCACTAGAAGTTCCAACATCAAAATCATCTATTTCTGCAGATCTCCAACAAGTCTTGGACAATCATTCCAAGGTGTTTGAAACTCCCAAAGGACTCCCACCTATTCGTGATCATGATCATGCTATTCATTTGATTCCAGGAAGTGCTCCTCCAAACATCATGCCTTATAGATATCCTTATGTCCAAAAGAGCGAAATTGAACGTATGATTGCAAAAATGTTAGAGGATGGTATAATTCAACCTAGTCAAAGTTATTTCTCTACTCCAGTAGTATTGGTGCATAAGAAGGATGGATCATGGCGCATGTGTCCAGATTATAGGGAGCTCAATAAGCTCACCATTAAAGATAAATTTCCCATTCCTGTGATTGATGAATTATTGGATGAATTACATGGAGCAATTTATTTTACCAAGTTGGATCTTCATTCAGGATATCATCAAATTAGAATGAAGATCGAAGATATTATGAAAACAACATTTCGAACTCATGAGGGTCATTATGAATTTTTGGTCATGCCTTTTGGCCTTACCAATGCACCTTCTACATTTCAAGGGTCGATGAATTCCATTTTCAAACCCTTCCTTAGAAAATTTGTGCTAGTATTTTTTGATGATATACTAATCTACAGCAGGTCTTGGAAGGATCATGTTCAACATGTTGACAGGGTGCTCAAACCATTGCAGGAGAAACAATTATATGCAAAAACATCCAAATGTTTCTTTGGAGTACAAGAGGTGGAATATCTGGGTCATATTGTATCTCACGAGGGTGTTAAGGTAGACCCTAAAAAAATTAAAGCCATTAAATAATGGAAAGTCCCCACAACCATAAAGCAGTTGCGAGGATTTCTTGGGTTAACATGGTATTATGGAAAGTTTGTTAAGAATTATGGGAGAATAGCAGCACCTCTAACAACATTATTCAAGAAAGATGTATTTTCATAGACTCCTGAAGCAACTAAGGCCTTTGAACATCTTAAAGAGGCAATGTGCCTAGCACCGGTCTTAGCTATGCCAGACTTTACAAAAACCTTTATTGTGGAATGTCATGCCTCAGGAAATGGAATTGGTGATGTTTTAATGCAAGAAGGAAGACCCATTGCTTTTGAAAGTCATCCAATCAAAGGAAAGTATTTACAGAAACCTTTTTATGAGAAGGAAATGTTAGCAATCCTGCATGCACTAAAGAAATGGAGAACTTACCTAATGAGAAGTTTATACAGAAGGACCCAGAGCTACTCAAGCATTGAGGACAACACTTTTTTGAAGGAGAGGGGCATATTAGGTCCCTATATTACTAGTATAGTCCCTTATTTTTATTAGTGTAACCCCCTTATTGTTATTATTGTACCCTTGTAACCCCATTTTGTTATTATTGTGCCCTTAAATTATTATTGTTAGGTCAGCTAGGATTACATTGTGGCCCACTAGGATTACATTATGGCCCCATGGACTCCTATATATAGAAAGGAGGTTTTGTAAATTGTATCATCCAAGAATTGTTCATTTATGTAATGTATTGGAGGTTTCCCCCTCGAAGTGGCTTATTTCTAAGACGTTGATATCTCTTTTCTTCTATTTTTTGGAGTTGGCTACACAACAGTGAGAGGTCTAGTGAATTAAATTAGACTTAATGCACAATAAGTGATCAATCATATAACGGATAAATCGCTATTAATAGTTTCATGCATGTCAGTTTTGAGGAAGGCCCAGTTGAGACAGAGGTTAAAGGGAACATAACTATCATTTGTATTTATAGAAAATTTCCCATGTGAAATTATAAAGTCATTGGGATGCCATGATGGATTGTGCAATCAAGGAAGGTTGATTTTCCTAATTAATAGGGAGCTAAATCCCTAGGAATTGTGTGAGAAAGGAAGGATGAAGGAAGGTTGAGAATTGGCTAAGTACTAGACTAATTTTTCCTAGATTATTAGGAGACAATTTGAAGAGTGCCGGAGAATCTCACGAGAGATTAAGCATTGTATTTTCAAGGTACGTAATTTGTATATATATGTACATATATTAATTGTTTATGTAATGTTTTTATTTTTTGTTTTAATTATTGAATTTATTTTATTGTATTTGATAATTATTGTTCTGATTTATTTTATTCTTTCATATCAAGGTACTAATATTGTACTTCCACCTGGAATGAAATGTTATCCTTCTCAATTCATGAGGTTGCCCTGCTAAGAGGACCTAAAAATAGCCCATTTGTTTGAGACAATGCATATCGGTAACAATGTGACAGAAACATTATGGAGAATCATAGATGGTGCACATGATAGAGATAAAATTGTCAAAATCTGTGCTGACATTGAGAAATTGAATCATGCACTGAAAAGTGTGATTGACCGATCAAATAACAATGGAGGTCGAAATTATCATAATATTCCATGGCTATTAATAGAGAAAAAAAGAAATTATGTAAAATATGTCGTTACAAGAATTAATTTTCCAACAGGTTTTTCTTCAAACATAAATAATATCTTAACGAATAAAGATGACTTCAGTGGGGTAAAAGAACAGGATTGGCATACCTTCGTTAAGGTAATTTTTTTGGTATACAATTTTGTATATTATTGCTTGAATACATATTTTAGATTTTTATTTATTTTTATGTTTAATTTGAAAACCAATAACGATTCATTTTTTATTGTTATAGTATGTTCTACCTGTATCTCTCCCAAATGACTTCGACAACAATGTCAAACAAGTTATATATGATCTTGGTAAACACATGAGGCAAGTAGTTTTGATTTATATGAAAAATCTCGCTACAATTTCTTCTTGTACTTAATGACATGATTTGTTAATTTACTTGTAATGTAATATATATTATGTTTTGTTTAAATAACCTTCCATAATGATTTGGAGATGGTTGTCATTGAAAGAAATCTATCAAGGTGAAATAAATTATTGGAAGAGAGAAATTCCTCGACTAATGTGTGAAATGAAAAAGTATCTACCTCCAACATTTTTCAATGCAGAAGAACACTACTTGATACACCAAGTTGAGGAGATTGAAATGTTTGGACTAGTACACACAAGGTCAATGTGGATGGTGGAGAGGCACTTGAAACCCTTGAAGGCTTTGGTTAGACAAAGAGAACATCTTGAGAGTTCTATGGTGGAGGGATATGTGGTATAAGAATATATGGTGTATATTAGTTAGTATCTTCCTATATTAGCTTCACCAACTATGGATGTTGTGGATTTCATCTGGCATGTGAACTCGATAAAATTTTTTGAAGAGGAGAACTTGTTGGGAAAAGGTAGGATGAAGAAAGTGAGAGTTAAAAGATTTATTATATATAATAAATATAATGTTTCAATTTTTTACATGATGTATATGATCATATTCATTTAATTCTTATTCTTTCATCATTTATTAATTAATATAATTTACCATGGTTAGAAGTTATATTTAATATTGGTGAATTAATGTTTTTTTATTCAGGTGCTCAATATTATGAGCCACTACTTTTATACATTGCAAACAATCTCAAGTGGATGAGCAAATGGATTCAAAAGATGCAAAGAATGTTATGATGGTAGGTTATCATGGCAACAATTGTTTCAATTGGTTAGATAAGCTTATCATAGTGGAGATGGAAATGTTATCGACAGGGAAATTGATTTAGCATATGGTTTGAAAGATAGAAAGGTAAACAATTAATTCACCTATTTCATTCAATAATTATTTTATATAATATTTATAATGTGACAACAAGTTTGATTTTTGAGATAATTTTCAAGCTGTGTAAATTATATGATTAATTATTAATTGAGAATGCATCTTTTTCATGTTTGGAAAATTGAGTTGAAACACCACAAGTCTATGTGGTGCAATGGTCATAAATTTCGAATCAAACAATTGGATGATAACAGGAAAAATTCTGATAGTGGGATAATTGCAGTATTCCAGGTCACTAATGTTTCCTCCAGGAGTGACAAACATCCTCGAGAATCTAAAAATAGATATTATGGGTATTCATATGATATAATTGAGTGTGACTTTAATTCCTTAAAATTAGTTTTGTTCAACGTCACATGGTATAGGCTACAAATGAATGCATGTGATGATGACAAAACTCTTATTCAACATGACAATGGATTTTGAATGGTTAAAACATCGCAGTTTGAAGCATGAAAAGATCGCTATGTTTTTACAAGCCAACGTGAACAAGTCTTTTACTCAGAGGTTCTAGGTGAGAACGGATGGTCATTTGCTATTAGATATGATCCAAGAGGAAGGCCAGTAGAGTATACTGTATAGGAAGAAGATGATATTGATCAATAAGAAGATGATGAAGTGGCAGATGAGCGGGAAGATGCATTGACAATCGAAGAAGATAGAGAAGATGAACCATGCGTAGGAGACGATGCAACGGTTATTGATGATGATGTTGATGATGATATTCTTGAAAATGACATAATTAATGATGATGATGGAATGATCGATCGTTTCAACACCATTTCTGAATCAAATGTTGATATAGATGTTGATTGAAGATCAAGAAGATACAAAAGAAGAATGATACATATGGTATGTAATTTTTTGTATTTTTTATCATTCGATTTTTTAAATTTAAAAGTATATATCAATAATAATTAGGAAATTTATATTAAGTGGTTGGAATACGCATTTGCATAAATTGGACCATAATTATTTGTTAGGAAATTTTAATTATCATTTTGTAAATAGTCCTAGGAAAGTGATTGACTTATTTTACCCAATACTTAGAAAGAGTTACATTATAACACTAAAAAAAGTTACAATCCAATATTTTTTATATGAGTAGATTCTCACGAATGGCATATAGTGGGAATTTTCTCACTTACATTTATTCAAACTTATTTTGACGTAGTTGGAGTGCTTGCAAGTTCTTCTCGCTTGGAGGATCTTGAACTAATGATTTTTTTTGGTGTGAGTCGAGTTTGATCAATTATTTGGGGGCAATGGGAATTTTATGATATGTGTTCATAGAAAGCATAATTGAGGTCAGGGTCAAGGATGGGTTCACATGGGATTTATTTGAGGCGTCTTGGAGGTCGACTCTCTTCTTCAGGGCTCTATATAAGTCGTTCACAAAAATAGGTGGAAGCGAGGCAATTATTAAGCAATACAGGTCCTCCATCCAGTCCTTATTATTTTTATTTTCTTTGTTCTGATTCTTCTCCACTTAACTATAAACTTGAATTAGCTTCTCAGTTAGATTTATTATTTGCCAAATTTATATTTGAGGATAACTACATTGAATCACACTTAACTAAAGCTAAGCTAAACCCTTCATAATGGTTATGCTTCGTTTCTTTTCGTCTCTTCCTTGTAAAGGAAAAAAACCTAGTTCTGAGTTCCTTCGTAACCTAAACACCACATTACTCCATCTTCATCTTACTTTCAAACAAATGTTGATTCCCTTTAATTTGAAAATGAAAAATACCATTAGGATGCAATGTTTTTATGAATGAAAATAACTTCTGTGGGAATGACAAAGTGAGAAAGTGAAAGTAATTCCACTAAATTTACCTAAGTAAAACTAAAGAATAGAGAAAATCAGTGACAACCATCAAAGTATACCACACCATATTATTTATAAATGCAAAAGCCACTTTTACCTTTTTTTATTTTTTTTATTTAAATGAAGCTCAATATTAATTTTATATAATATTTATTCTACTAAAAAAATAAAAAAATATTCAGTGATTTAATTTTTCAATATAGTCTTCCAAAATTTTATATTCCTTCCATATACTTTGCACCTTTAGGAGCAGCGATTGCTAATTTGTATTAATATGAGATACATTAAAATTATCAAACATTGGCAATCCTACTACATGACGATCTTTAATATGAGATTCATACCAAAAACATCTGTGTGTCACGGGAAAGAGAGGTATGTTTGCAAGTCTCATATGCTTAGCCATATGCAACAACCCACATGGAGATTTACCCAGGTGAAGAAAAAGGGTAAATACACACCGTATGTGTGTGAATGAATGAATGCGGACCTTACAAGGGAGGGATTTAAGCTAACTAGATGTCTTGCCGGTAAGTCTCACAGAAGCTCCCCAAGGTTTGAAGAACCTCCAGCCAACCTGTCTATCTTGAAAAAAAAGGGATGTTTAGTGCCAAAAATCGGGTATGTTTCATGCCAAAAATTGATCGGATTTCTACTTTTTCTCTTCACAAAAATAGCCGAATCTACCCAGCAATTCCATCACTCGGCAAAAGAATCGGGAGGTATTCATTTTATCCTATCTGATTTGGTGGTTGTCCCACAAAATTTCGTGGGGTTTTTAATTACGGGGATTCCATTCAAACATAGTTAACGCAAAATTTGGCCAAAATATTCTCTGAAGTTAGGGTTTAGCTCAGGAAGCTTTGATACCCGGGGCATCTTGGCGGTGAATTTGTTGTAATAGACTGGTGATTCTATTAGATTATATGGATCTAGGGCTGGGTGTGACAAGCAACATGGTGTAGGTGAATCCAGATTTGTTATAGCTACAGGATGTCCCTATGTTGTCATTGAAGCCTAATCCCTACAAGGCCCATATCGACGAGCTCTTATCCCGGTGGCTTTCGCTACCAGAAAGCAAAAATGGTATGACTTCCTTGTTTACATTTTTTCATTCTCTTTTGTTTGATTCAACTTGATTGTTTTCTACCCAACATGGTGGGTTTTAACTCTAGAATCGACCTTTCTAATTTCCCCTCCCCCTTAATACTGGCTCAAGAATTTCAGAATCTGTTATGGTGATCCATGATTATTAGTGGTTGGTGAGATAGGATTATGGCCATTGCGGTTTGGGTTGGCTACATTCGGTGATTTAAGATGCCCTATCACAAATTTGATTTCTAATTTTTTTTAAAAGTTGTAAAGACTCAGGGTTCAATTTTGTTAGATACGACCTACGTAGACACCTTTCTTGAACCCTAGAATCTGCAGCGTCGATGAAAGTTTTCCAAATCAAATATTGCAACTTTTTTAAACGGCACCTTTAGAATCGTTCCTACAGTTGTAAAATCCAGTAGTCTAACTTTTTCTTGACCTAAGAGAAGGCATGTTCTACACGTAAGGCAAAGGTGTATCACTTTTATAATGCAAGTTACAATACTGTTGCGGCCTTACCATTATGTACATGAATTAACACTCTCCCACAAGTCACAAATAGAAAATATATTTGTGTGAGTGGCGGGAATATAACGGTAACCTAAGTTTAACCTAATTAAGATGTTTAGGGACTCTTCTCATGAATGCACAAAGCTTGCCACATGATGTTATGTGCCTGGACCTCTTGCCACATAGCGGTCACTGCACAGTTGACTAAGGCTTCAAATTATTGAAGGAGTGCGCTAACTCTCAAGTATATTTAAAATTAAATTTGAATAATAATTAGCTTTGAAATATGATAACGATTTATTCATTCACCTTGTCATACACCTTGTCATAGACAAGGTAAGTTTTATTAGAAAGTGCCTTGTATGCATTGTCTTTGTGGTATGGAGCCATGCATAGTTTAACAATGGTAATGGATTTTTCGTTACCCCTTTATGTGGGAACTCAAGAGGCTGTTATTCACTATCTCTATAGTTTCCAAACTTGTAACAGTAACAATTGGCAAGTAACCATTCTAGAAACATTGACTAGATAGCATAGCTGAATATTTAGATCAAATATTCTCCACAGTCACAACAATGGAGATGTGGCATTATACACCCTTGGCGAGAATATTGTAATTGTCAATATTTCACAATCTATAAAACTTACCTGATTGTACTTTTGGGATCTGTATTTTATATTCTAGGAATATTCCAAAGCATTAAAGAAGATATTTCAGCAAAAAATTCCATACTTTTATAGTCATTGTGATCAATAAACACAAAATAAGCTACATCAAATAGACATGATTGTCATAAGGTACCACGGATTTCTGTTCATATCATATTTCAAAAATTTGTCTATGGTTGATTATTTTTGTCCTTCAGCAGATCATTGTGTAGCCAATAAATGTGCAGTGAAATTCACCTTGAATGCCTTCAATTATAGAGAAGGTGATGCTTACCTTGTCCTTGGAAAAGACATAAATTTTCATACGTGATATATTGATGTTTGAAAACACTATCAAGTGAGACATACTTTGCTTGAAGTGTTATGATTCCACCTCGTCATATGCTATGCAATTATTATGCTTTATTTTGGATTACCCAATCTTTATTAGATGTGTTCGGCGACCACAAAGGCAAATAAATTTATTTTAAAGTCAGTATGTATTACCCATTCTTTGGGATTATATCAGCTCCAAAAGGTTTGTTTGGCATAATCAAAGGAAAATAAATTTATTTAAATTCATATTACCTTATTGAAATTTGAAAATGAGGAAAGAAGAATACTATAAAAAAACACACTCAAGAACCAATTCTTAGCACACAATACTAGAGTAGGTGACACATAATGCTATACTTAACAACCTATATTATTTTAGAGACTATGTGTAGATAAAATAAATAAATTTTGAGTTAACTAAATATAAAATGTGTGGAGTGTTTTCCAGTAATATGCTCATAAAATAATATAGCCCCAATGCCCACTGACAATATTACAATTTTCCATTAGGACACATAGGGTTGGGGTTCCCCCCCATGCTTTGAATAGATTGGGTTGCCTGGAATTTTTTTTTGACATGCCTCCATTTTGTGAAACTTGGTAAAAGGCACAACAAAATGTTTTGCCAATATGCGGGTTGTGGTTTGCAAAATGGGGGCTTGTGATCACCCCGTCCCAAAAGGGAGGATGCCTGGGTGTCCCCCATGGTTATTTTTTTCACAAAAATCCTATGTGGACAACAAGCAGCACAATATGCCTAGCCCACGTGACAATTAAGTTATCATAGTTTTTATAACTAGTTTTATGGGTTCCTTTATACTTTGTTGTATACAAAATCTATTTTTGGGCATATAGTAAAGTTGTTCGTTTCAACGTTTTTGTAAAAGAAGTCTTCTTGTATATAGGGAGAAGAGGGTAACCTCGATAAATATTCAAACATGATAAATGATAAATCATAATAACAATGGTGATTGATGAAATATGATTTCTGTTTGTATCATTTCGCCATTTTGAGTTTAGTTTTAACTTTTTATAATGCACAATTCTGAATTTACACGGGATGGATTATTATGCAAGGATTTTATTTTTTTTATAATGTTAGAGATGACCCCTCCTATTCTAGGGACCTCGATATCCCCCTCTCTCCATGAATTCCACTTAAATTTTGAGGGTGTCTCCAAACATCCCTCGTGTGAATTTCCCCACACCTGTCTTGGAAACTTGGTGGAAAATTGCACTTCTACATAAAATAAAAATATCATTTGACTGACTGGATATCATTATTAGATGGTGCATTGGTCCCTCTATGGAAATTGATTATTAGGTGTATGAACCATGCTTTCTCTCTTTCCTCATTTTTATTTTTTCCCCAACATGCTTTGACAACTGCAGCCTGCATCACATGTTTGACATGATTTTGGTCTTAGTTTTGTCTCTGTACTACTTTTGCTTCTATTAACTAAATAGTTTTCTCTTTATTTTTGTTTTGTGTAGACAGGAGCTGATTTTGTACTCCCACTATGTATTTTTACATTGCCTGGACTTTTGAGGCCCATTGACCAACTTGGTGTTCACTTGTTGGGCATTAATAAAATTACCTTGTTTTATCCTATCCAGCATGCTGCACAATTTACCCTAAACTATTGGTAGAGGCCTCTAAGAAATTCATTGAATTTTATTATAAGCTATACCATATATTTGTTTGTCTCAAATTAAGCATGTCATACTTCATTAGCCACATTACCTCATTCCAACATTTTGCAAACCAAATTATACATACTAATCAGAGTCTAGATTGTGAACAGACTTTGCATTTTGGTTTTCTTTTATTTGTTATAAAATTCTTTGTTTAACTACTAATACAAGCATGAATGCCCGATCAATAATTTATACAAAAAGGGCCTCCAAATGCAACGACCAGAAGGAGTAGCTAGGATCAAAATCAGGTTGGCTACACACCAAAAATGCCCACTAGACTTTCATCAGTTACTTGGGCATACAATAGTAGCATAAAAATTCCTTGATAAATCTAACATAACATGGCGAGAAAAATAAGGATATGACCTGTAGTCCAAAATAACACAAGTCCAATGTCATTAAGCAGCAGTCAGGATGAGTCAAACATTGGTGGGTGGATCATTGTGATCCTCTGAGGTTGGCCTCCAACTATCTACAGTGGGTTTAGGATCAGTCTCCATTAGTTGTTGGCTATTGTTGTTGGGGTCTAATTTCTAATGGATTTTCAACATCATAGATTGTGAGAGCAACTGTCGAGACATTTTCACATTCTTGAGGGAACTCCCAAATTTGCATATAGTAATGTCCTACTTGTAAATAATTTGGAGAAACTAACAATTGGTTAAAATGCAATATTTATTGAAGCAATATGGAATAATCTAACAATTCTTGAAATTTACCAAAAACTTATCTAAACGTTAATGTTGAGAAGTAAGAATACTTAACATTTCCACAAGCATTGTTGAATCATGTCTCTCTACCAAAAGGAAGCCAATGAAACCATCTCTCCATTGAGTTGATTCTAAAGAATTATTGGTTTAAAGCAAAGTTTCTAGTATCAGAGGAGATGTGGTGATTACTTGAGTGTGGATTCCACAAATTTTATAAATTCATTCATATGCAAGATTTTTTGCTTTTGCAGAGCACACTATATTTATCTTCTTATAATGGATGAAGTTATTTTATGGCATTTTTTCTCATCTAATGAACAACAAGTGGCAATGGATTTCAACTTGGATTTTTTGGAACCATAGTACGTCCACTATCCAAATAGACTTATCACAGCTTCATGAGTAGGGGATTGCACATTTCTTAATCAACCTCTTCTACTTGCAAACTTTCAAATGCCTTCAATAATAGGACTGCACTTAGTTCTCTCTCTTTTTCATAATTTATATATGTATGTATTATAAAGGTCCATCTTGTACCACATTATTTAAATATTTAGGAATTGAAGTTGGCAGATATTTTGCAAATATTTCGGTGTACTGTGAATTTTAAAGATAGAATCACGTGCTAAATTTGCTACATCTCATTGTCCCGTGAACTTCATCTTAAAATTTGAAATTGATGATCTAAGACACTAGGACTGATTCACGGTAAGGCCCATTTAGATGCAAGGGTGAAATTTTATCTGTTAGTTTGTAAAATTTTAATGCTTAAATTGGAAAATACTTAGGAAATGGAAAATACAAAAGTTACACATAATTTCCAGAAAAATATATAATTTTCATTGAAACTTGTCTGACGGTTTACACTGTACATAATGCAAAGAAATCATGGCATGAAGAAAAATGAATAAACTAATAAATCATAGGATACAATAGAGCTTTGAAATGTTTAAAAAAAATGCTACTACAGCTAAGAAAAATATGGCTTTGAATATAAGTTTCGATCTTGTGTCCTAGCTGACAATCTGGTGAAAAATCTTGAAATAAAGTCTAAATTTTGAAATTGTGTTCTAGCTAGAAGCTGCTCTAATATTGAATAAATGAGTTATGGACTCTAACACTGTAAAAAATTATGCCCTAGCAGCTAGTTGGTGAAAATCACACTGAAAAAGGTGAAAATTTGTGCCCTGGCAGCTAGCTGGTGAAATTCAATCTAAAGATTGGTGCAAATTTGTAAACTATCTTGTAAATCAACATGCCCTATATTTTGTTGTTGTTCAAAATTTGTTGTATGTACTCTACAAGAGTACATTCAAGGTATAAAAATAAATCCATTTGTGTGGATTACATCAAGGAGAAAACATGGATATTTGTGACAACTCTTCATATTGGCAGTGGTCTTTATTTTGGGTTCCTTCTAAATGTGTGCAATGTGCACCTACATCTACCTCAATACATGGTGTGGAACTATCTGATAGTTGGGGGAATTTAACTATGCATAGCTCAGCATGTACAACCTTGTTGCATCTAGTACCAGCAAATATTTAAATTGCACTATTAGTTTATGCACTTTACTCCATAATTGCAAAAAGAAGAGACAAATGATAAAAATGAAGTAGGGTGAACTGTATCTTGGGGTGCAGATCAGAAAAAGTGCTCAGAACAGGCCTCAAACTGAAATTACAGAGCATATTTAAATAAAAATGGTGCCTAAATTTTGGCACCTTATTATCTATGTGTGTGTGTGTGTGTGTGTGCGTGCATGCAACAATCTCTTTAATGAAAATATTTGGAAGGGCCAAGTTGTAATACAAAATAACCGAGCTGAATATAATTTCATGTCAAACTTGAGGTTTACTCTTATCTATGTCAGTAGTTCATGTGCATTAACTCATAATTTCAAAAATAAGAGACAAAGGATAATAATGTAGTAGGGTGTACTGTATCTTTGGGGGCAGATCAGAAAAAGTGCTCAAAATAGGCCTCGAATTGAAATTAAAGAGAAGATGTATATAAAAATTGCACCTAACTATTGACACTTATATGATATTTACATATGTGTGCAACAATCAGTTTAATGAGAAGGTTTGTAAGGGCCAATCTGTAATACAAAATAATTGAGCCAACTATAATTGCATGCCAAACTCAGGGAAGACCCTTTTCTATGTCAGTGTTGACTCATTTAAATTATGTAGGGGCTATCTCGTTGCCGAAAGCTTTGTTTGGCTAGAGATCCATGGGTCAACATGTTAAGGAAGGCTTGCAATTTTCTGTTTGCATACCTTGTAAAAGAAACAAGCCTTTGGAAATTGGATTATGCACATCAAGAGTTGTTTTAAGGGTCAGTCCACTATTTGGATACCTCAACAATCATTTTTTGAGGACCCGAACATCCATTTTGAAGAAATTATATAATCATTTTGGCATGCTTGAAAACCCATGTTGATGACCTCAAATTTCACTTGTGGAGATGGTTTGAAGTGGTTGATATTTAAAAAATTTATCCATATTTTGAAAACATGTCATCTAAGAAGAACCCGTGATGAAGAATACCTAGCCTATAAGTAGTTAGTTGTTTAAAATTGAGGATGGAACATCCACTTGAAGCCCTTACATCCAACACATGAGAAGTAGAACTTGGGGTTTGGTTTGCACCATTTATTCAAAAGACATGCCATTGGATGGATGCTTGAAGGTTGACTGTTGCACCCTCGAGCCCTTGTATTATGAATTTTTTTTTGTTTGGAAGGATCAATGAAGGCTTGATTGGTATATCATATGTTGTTGCAGGGCCTTTGGAGGCTAGATGTTATGCAATTGAAGCCCTTGTTCCCCTCATTACGGAGTTGGATCAATTTTGAGGGCTTTCACACCTTTTTTTTTTACATCTGGATTAAACAACCCCTTATTTTTATACTTTAAATTAATTGTAGAGGACGGTTTTTTTCCCATAGGCTAACTAAGTGTGCCAGCAGGCTCGCCACTCGTTGGAATTTAGAGATGGGCCGACACCTCATGATGAGATAAATATGTGCGTGGAGGCTAGACAACCCCTGTGGCTGTTTAGATGATAAGTGGTCATTGTGAAGGAAACCCCTTGATCTGAAAGGATTGTATTAGTTTGTTGTGCTAAGTGTCTTTTCAGTTAATAAACATGTGCATACTTGTCTCCATATTTTTCCAAGTATTGAGGATTTTAACCATGAAGTATAAGTGATTTTAGTGAATTAGAAGCATGAAATAAGGGAAAATAACACTGAACAATAGTGTATAATAGAGAAATAAAACCACACATAACATAACATTTACACATTAGGCATGATGAAGTACTTCACCCCTCCTGGGCTACATCTGCCGATCAAGCTCCAAATGGCATGTCCATCTTTCATTATGCTAAAAACTTTGCAAATACATGTGTTTAGAGGCCTCTAATGGTTTTTTTATCTTCTCCAATGGCTCTAGAATGCTCCAGTTAGTCTAGAATGACTTACAATTCACTCAGATTGGGCACAAATTGACCCTCCTAGCAAATTTCCCAATAACTCCTAGAAATCCTCCACTAATTATGGAGAAATACACTAAAATGTAGTTACAGTCGGAAAATTTCTGAAATTTTTGGGGCGCAGCTAATTCTCCACCAGTTCCAAACCGTAACATTTAAGTTTAACGATTAAGGGGAGGGGGTGGCCACATGCCAACCCCCAAAACCCCTGTTGCATTTAAGTTTTGGAGTGGAACCCTATGCCGAAACCACAGTAAGTTCTTTTAAACTGGAGTTTATCATGGAGTTTTCCATAACCGTCGGCACTAACCATAGAATATGCGAAGTATATGTGATAAGGATGATGGTTAGAGTTTAATGTCACGGGTTTCAAAATTTGGTGTAACATTTATCATTACGGTTTGACATGTGAACACATTGTGGGGCTGTCGCGGTCCCCAAACCCCGCTTATCATTACATTAAACTTTAAGTATTTTTGAGGAGCCTTATATGTTAAGTCTTGATGTGTAGCTCATGTGATGTGGTGGGTGGTTTCTCCATGGGAGGTTGCGGGGTTGAACTTGGTGGCCTCCATAAAATTTTGTCACACCATCCAGGGGACACATCGAAGCCTCGGGGCTTGCCACATGTTACCCTCCAATTGGCCACTAAAAGAAAACTCATACAACTTAACTCAATCACAATATTCCGCTTGTTAGCCTCTGACTAGCTCTAAGAAAAAAGAATATTCTTAGGAATATTCTTTTTTTGCTGACTGTGCACCTGCATGATGACTGGGCATCCCAGTCAAACCTGTCGCAAAATTTAGCTGTTTGGAAAATTGATCAGAACGCGATATCTCCCTCATACGACATCAGCTTTTCGAACCGTTCACGATTCTGGAATCAAGAAGATGAGATCTACACAACCATCCGAGTTTCAACCCAATCCTATAACTTTCAATTTTGAGCAAAATTTATGAACACCTGATCACACCTCCCCAATGGGAAGCTTTTGGACCCCAAAAGACTTGATTACCTATTCAGTAGGTGAGGGTACAACTCCCTCACCTTTCCAACTTCCATCAACTTTGCCTTACTACCTTTGAGCCCAACTCGAAGGTAGTCAACATTGCCCCTCTTGGATGCTCTTTTCCTCTTGTCAAGAATTGTATCTTCCTTGAGCTCATCTAGAAATTATGGTGAGAAATATTCAATAGAAGGCAATTGAACATCACTTCCTTGATCATTGATAAAATTTAGCTCATACAAACATAAGTTTTCAACATTAACAACTGAATAGTTTTCATATATGAAGGCAAGTCAAGTTGAAATGCATTGTTACCAACTTGGTTTATGATCTTGGACCATAGAAAATAGGTTTGAGCTTTTTACCTAGTGCTTGCATCCTTTCTTTTCTTATGTTGAACCATACCTCATCTCCTTCTTGAAACTTGTGATCAACTCTATGTTTGTGATGCGTCTCGTATTTTCTTTGAATTTTCTCAATTTGTTCTTGAACTTGCTGATGTATAATTTGTATTGTCTTAATGAGCTTTCAAGCCTTGTCAATATCACTATGCCCATCAATTGAAATATCCTTCTCAAAGATGAAGTATAATGGTGATTTTAGGAAATACCCAAAGCATACTTCAAAAGGTGATGTATCTGTAGAAGAGTGATTTTCCCGGTTGTAAGCGTGCTCAATGTAATGCAGTTGCTCATCCCACAACTTGGGATGTTTGCTGCAATATCATCTTAATAGATGCACAATGGTTCTGTTCACCACCTTGGTTTGGCCATTAGTTTGTGGATGAAATGCAGTACTCTTTTCCAGCTTTGTGTCCATCATACTCCAAATATTGGACCAAAAATTCTCAATGAACCTGGAATCCCTATCACTAAAAATAGAATTTGGAAAATCATAATGAACCCATAAGTGTTGAAAATAATTTTCATCAGTTTTTTCAGCAGTAATGGTTTTCTTACATGGCATAAGTATACACATTTTACTGAATCTATCCACAACTACATAAAGATAATCATGTTATTTTCTTGACATAGGTAGACCTCCAACAAATTTCATGGAGACACTCTCCCATGGCCTTCATGGTACTGGTAGTGGTGTGTACAACCCAAGCTTCTTATTGTTAGGCTTGCTTGTTGCACACATAGAACAGCCTCTTATAAAACACGAAACACTATCAGTCATGCGAGGCCAATAGAAATACCTCTGTAGATGCACCACTGTTTCTCTTACCCCAAAGTGTCCAGCAATACGAGATGAATGAGCTTCTCTTGTGACACTTAGCCTCTCACCTTGTGGTATACAGAGTTTGCCCAAATGAAGCAGCAATTTTTTATGCATGTGATAATCATTTTCTTCAACTTGATTCCCTTCACTCAAACTAGCATACACATCTTGAAAATAAACATCATGTGCATATTGTTCTATGTAACTCTCATGTAAAATAGAATCATTTTTAAGTAAAGTAGAAGCACTTATAATATGCCTTTAAAGAATATCAACCACTTTATTGAAAATACCTTTCTTGTACCTTATAACCAAGTGAAACTGTAGAAGAAATCCCATCCACCTAAAATTTTGTGATTGCTGCAATTTTGTTTGCGACTGCAAGTACTGTAATGGTTGTTGATTGGTATGTATAATTGTCTCTTTAACCATCAATTATTGTTTCCACTTATTGATGCTTTTTACCAACACATAAAACTCTTTTTCATATGTAGTATAACTAGTTACAGCACCATTGAATGTTTCAAAATGAAAAGCGGTAGACTTACCATGCGGAAAAGAACTGCGCCCATGGCATAATCACTAGCATCAATTTGTATCTCGAATGGCTACCTAAAATTCGGTAATGCAAGGAATGGAGCTGAAATTATCTTGTCTTCTAAAGCTTTGAAAGCTTGATTTTGTTTGCCTCCCCATTGGAAGCCTGTCTTCACACTTGTCACTGCATGCATAGGATCTACGATGGAAAAAAGGTTAGAAATAAACTTTCTCCAATACTGAGCTGCACCTAAAAAACTTATTACCTCTGTTAATGTTTTGGGAGTGGGAAAATTCACAATGGCTTCCAATTTAGAGGGATCAATTATCAATTTTCCTCCTCCTACAATGTGTAACAAATAAACCAAAGAAGTCTTTCCGAACTCACACTTTGACATCTTAAGAAACAATTTCTATTTTCTCAAAATATCAAGCACCCTATTCACATGCAAGACATGTTCTTATCTTGTTTTGATGAAAATAAATATGTCATCTAAATACACAATCACAAATTCATCAAGGAATGAATGCAAAACACTATCCATAGCACACATGAAAGTCTCTGGTGCATTACACAAACCAAATGGCATAGCCAACCACTCAAAGAGTCCTTGTTTGGTTTTGAATGCAGTTTTCCATATGTAACTTTCTGCAATTCTTACTTGATGATATCCACTACGTAAATCTAACTTAGTGAAAAAAAATTCTTATTTTAGGTGATCAATCAAATCATCTATCCTTGGGAGTGGGTATTGATTCTTTACCATTATCTTGTTCAAATCTCTGGAGTCTAAACACATGCGCCAAGTCCCAAATTTCTTTAGAATCAAGACTATGGGTGAACCACATGGTGACGACCTTGGCCTTATGAGTCCATTGTCCAACATCTCCTTGATTTTCCTCTTTATTTCAGCATTCTCCATTATCGACATGCGATACATGCCGATGTTTGGAAGAGGACAATCTTGCTACAACTGAATCTCATGTTGAATCTCTCTTTTTGGAGGCAATCCTGTTGTCTCCTGAAACATTTTATGATGTGCATAAAATACATCATATAAATATGGTTTCAACTTAGGATCACAACCTTCAAATGATTCATGATTATCATCATCTTTAGGCTTAGTTATTAGAAGAAAACAATTCTTACTTGAATTCACCAACCTTTTTACCTATCGAGCATTTACCATAGCAATGTTTGTCTTCTTGCGATGTGCTCTACCAATGTACTCCTTTCCATATTTGAATAAATGGTATTTTTTCTCATGGCGATGGAAGATAGCTTTCTTGTCATAAAATTAAGAAACTCTAAAACTTATAAAAGGAAGAGGATGGAAGCATGAGAAGGTTTTTGTTGAACATTGTATTCTTTAATATATTTTCTGTTTAGACATATATCATTCTCTTGCTATTTAGCTGAGAATAGTGTTGTTTAGCACTGGGTGTTCCTGATCGGGAATCCCACTTGTTCCCATTGAGTAGCTCTTGGGATAGTTTGTACTAAATTTTCCACTATCTGGCTAAAGGCCAAGCTTCTTCTTCCAACTACAACAAAAATCCTGTTGAGGGTTTGGTTTTCTTTGAAAGTTGTAGCAAGTGGAGTCCAGATCTACTTATATCTAGACCATTTCAGTGCTCCTTTTTAGTGGGGAAGGCTTCTATCCCATTGGAAAGCGAGTATTGGATCATTGGAGCATAATTTTCAGATCTTGGCATGTGGCCAACTATGTTCTAAACCCTACAACACAGATTTCCTCCCAGATATCCATTATTCCTATAGGTGCTGTTGCAGGGTGTTTTGGCACATCATTTGGAGAGCTGGGTTTCAAGTGTTGGGGATCTTCCCTCCACTTTGGAGATTCATTGAAGGAAGATATATTTCTTGTCATATCAGATCTAATATGAATACTTTTTTATACTTTTGAATAACCAAATATTTTTATAGATCTGCAGACTTAGATCTTAGATATACTGCTTATACATGGTGTAATGCTCAAAATCCCAAGGGGAATTGATATAAGATCCTATATAGTGTATGGATATATTATAGATCTGAATTTTCATGAACTTATATTCTCTAGATCCAAAGTGTAATATTCAGCTACTGCAACTCAATAAAATAATGTTTTCAAGCCTTTTTCAGTCCATACATGTGATTGTAGCACCTCTTTTGAGGACTTTCTTCTATTGGTGGCTTGTATTTCTAGTTATGCATCTTATGGGCCTAATTTTACATCTATTTTTCTACTGTAAATACATTTTAAAGGTCTCATTATTGGCCTCCTACTGTATCCTTGATGATCTACATTATTTCCTGCATATCTATCTTGTATTGCTGCATTTTTCATTTGGGAATACTACAGTGGTATTAGAGCATCATCTTGGCACAAACTGTGCTTTCTAAGAAGCCAATATGTCTTTTGAATAGAAGAAAATACAGAAGAAGTTTGATTACACTGATGAAAAAGAAAACAAGGGTACAACCCCTTTATCTGGAAGAATGAAAGAGGAGGAGTTCTCAAAAACTCTTTTCCAAACTATGCATGAGCTTAAAAGAGAAATCAGGGGAATGAGGAGGGAAAGACAGGAAGATCCCTCAAGAATATTTTCACATGAAGAAAGCCCCAATTTTTCATATTATTTTTTTGAGCATTTATCCACACAATCAGATCTATAACGCTGTAGCACGCCTAAATTCTTGGCAAGAGAAGAAGCAGAAGGAGAAACACCAAAGGAGGAGACTCTTGGTGACTATCTCCAAGAATATGAATCTTGGTCTAGAGGATTCAAGAAGAATTTAAGCTTCGAAGGGTTTTGTCAACTTAAAGAATAGAGAAGATCCAGAAACTACAATAGAAGAAGAGGATGCATGCAGCACACTTTGGGTAGATTCTTTCTACCTACTTTTGATGGACACCCGAGAGCTCAACCAAGTCTTGGGTAAGGAAGCTAGATACATATTTCCAGCTGCATCAATTTTAAGAAGAAGAAGCCATTAGAGTAGAAGCACTGCATCTTCAAGGTAAGGCTTATGCCTAGTGGTTATTTAAATCTTTTTCATTGAAAAACACAAATATATCTACTTATGCAAAGTTCACTAGGAGGTTAGTGAAAATATTTGATATAAAACATTCTGAAACTTCCTTGGGAGAGAAAACCAAGCCCAAGAAATCAAAACCTTTGCATGAGTTGGAAGGATACATGCAATCAACTCCATTTAAGAACATTGTTGAGGGGGTTAAAGATCTGCTACATGATTTTCCCAGGGAAAAGGCCCCACTTCAGCAAGAACTTTATTCTCAAGAAGAAGACATGAGGATCCCTTTTTCAAAAGGAGATCAAGAAAAAGGATCTCTTAATGATGAGGCTTTCTCCATTGATGAGGAGAAAGAAGAGGAAGAGCTGGAAAGATTCTCTACTGCTGTGAAAACAGGAGGAGATCTGCTTGGAGATGGAGATGAAGAAATTTCTTCCATTAGAAGAGCTCTTGAATATTTTCAAGAAGCTCCAAGGGATCTCACATATGAAGAGCATGAGCAGCATGTGTCTATGATTACAGCCAATGAGACAAAACAATGGAGGAAGTGTGTTCCAACATTGCATGCAGACTTAGGAACACACACTATGATAGATTATTCCTTTGTGATCAAGACTCTTGACACCAAGGAGATGTTGGGTGTACATGAGCTAATTACATCTAAAGAAAGTACCTTAGACTGTGAGATCTTGAAGAAGGTAGGAGAAGAAGAACAAAGGAGGGATCACATCACTGACATGGCAAGAGATGATCCACTATTACATGGAGAAGAGGATGGAGAAATTTCTCCAATCAGAAGCACTCTTTCATCCTTAAGAGTGATACCCCATCATCATGAAACTTCCACACAAAAATCAGAGATGAATTTGTGAAGTGGAGGTAGGGATATGATGATCCCATCTATTATGCACATGGTGATGATCCATGAGACATCATTATCTTATGGAAAACCACCTGGGATACCTCTTGATTCAGATTTGGTGAAAGATGTCTCACACCTTGATGCTCCATTCATAGATCCAAGAAGGAAGGGAGCATTAGAAGACCATAATATAGCATTGAGAGTGTTGGGGGAGCTCAAGGAGGAGGGAAATATTTTCCCCTTATCACCATTATCCATTCTCTCATCTCATACTACGCTGAGAGAAGATGATGCAAGAATGGAGAAAGACACCATCATGGGGAAAGGAGGGCAGTCCTTGGCTATGAAGACTCATAATATAATCTCACTTTGAGAGAAATCTTCCACACATGATAGAATAGGTAGGTCTCACCTGCATACTTTGGCAATACCAAGGATGTTTTGGATAGATGACAGCCTTCCATGGGAGACTAACTTCCAAAAACTTCCATCTTATTTTGAGCATGTGCATATTCAAGAAATGTAGCAAGGAGGGAATATCAACCTTCCATCATATACTCTTGGCATGGGATATGTCAAATAGGAGAATAAGGGAAGGAATAACATTACAACATGTACCTTTTGCATGGGATATGTCAAGAGGGAGAGTAGCCACATGACAAACACTTTAGTTGATATATCAACAGTGTTGTCATTGTTGGGGAGTTTAGATCCATATTGGAAATCACAACTGTTGGTGGATTACTTCAAGGATATTCACACCTGCATGATACTTGATGACTAGCTACATGAAGAGGATTATTTATTCCATGAAGAAGTCATCTATTATCATGGTAGAATCTTCTTGTGTAGAGCCTCCAAGCTCAAGGAGAAGTTACTACAAAGGGCCTATAAAGAGTTCTGTTTCAGCCATACATACTCCATGAAATCATACAACATCATCATGAGGAGCTACACTTGGGAGGGCTTTGAAGGAGAAATATATTAGCATTTTCGAAGATGCATGTACCATGTGGAGATGAGGCAGCAACATAACTCTATGGAATATTTAATTCAGCCATATTTTTATCTTTTTGAGGAAGGGGATAAATCTATGGACCATTCCATTTGTTTGAGGATAAATTTTGGTGAAACTTATGCCCATGTAAATGATGTTTCATTTGACTATTTTTTGCATTATTTCACCATATTTATGTAGGCCATGACTCCAAGGAGGAGTGTTGTACCCTATAAAATTCATGGCCAACTTTGGGTGATAAAAATTTCTGATTATGGCCACTCCCTTGGTGGACAAAGGGAGATTTTGTTTCATGATGGGTGCATTCCTAAGGCACCAAATATATCTCACACTTTCAGCCATGGTGAGATGACTTAGACAACAAGTAAGTGGTGGCGAAATCACTTACCACATCATGATTTGATGCAGTCAGGATATGCACTGCGCTGGTTCCACATATGGGACTATGATCCACCTCCATTCTAGCACATTTTTTCTCCTATGTACTTGGTTTTGATCCCATACATTGATGATGTACTTATTATTTTTATGGGGATGATTGGAGGGAGGATGAAAGGATTGGATGTGTCCTTTGGGAGAGAGATTCTCCATGGTTCTTATGTTTAATATGTTT
Organism: Pinus albicaulis; assembly: GCA_034641835.2. Lineage (NCBI taxonomy): Eukaryota > Viridiplantae > Streptophyta > Pinopsida > Pinales > Pinaceae > Pinus > Pinus albicaulis. Next base: position 1,502,660,597 of record CM076579.1, on the reverse strand, counting down.
GGGAAAGCATTGGACCATCCATGATTGCTACATTGGGTCTTTTGTTTCCTTATGGGATGAGCCATTTCGGTAACTTGAGCACTTGGGAGGTGCCTCTCACATGAGAGGAGTTTTTTTATGAATTACAAATATGGAGGGTGATTCATTTTTTATGGATGATAGCTTGGAGATTGGAGTGCCATATGGGAATTAAGGTTCCCCACATCTTTAGTTCTATCCTTGCAGTTGCTTGGGGACAAGCAACCTTTGGGAGTGGAGGATTTTAATATTCCTAATTATTCCTAAGCTAATTGGAATATTAATTTTTGTTTTCTGTCTCTGTTTAAATAATAAAAGTGTAAAGGAGGTCCATAAAACTCCTAATAAAGAATAAATCAATGCCAAATGTGAAAAAGGCTAAATATTGGCTATGTAAGCAAGCACCCTTAGGTGCTAAAGGGGCTGGATATTTTGACTCGGTCAACCTTGACCAAATCTACAATGATGTCTTGGAGGAGTGGCTATCAATGAGACACAATGGAGTTTTAGATGGAGATGTCTTGTGTGAAAGAAGTGATATCATTGAAAGTGATTTAGGGTTTGCAAGCTCTCAACTTATAAAAGGAAGAGGATGATAGCATGAGAAGGTTGTTGATGAACATTGTATTTCTAAATATATTTTCTATTTAGACATATATCATTCTCTTGCATTTTAGCTGAGAATAGTGTTGTTTAGCACTCAGTGTTCCTGATCGAGAATCCCACCTCTTCCCTTTTAGTAGCTCTTGAGAGAATTTGTACTACATTGTCCACTATCTGACTGAAGGCCAAGCTTCTTATTCCAACTAAAACACAGATCTTATTGAGGGTTTGGTTGTTTTTGAAAGTTGCAACAAGTGGAGGCTAGATCTACTCAGATCTAGACCATTTCAGTGCTCCTTTTTAGTTGGGAAGGCTTCTATCCCATTGACAAGAGAGTATTGGATCATTGAAGCATCATTTTCAGATATTGGCATGTGGACAACTATGTTCTAAACCCTACAGTGTAGTTTTTCTTCTAGATCTGTGTTATTCTTGTAGGTGCTATTGCAGGGTGTTTTGGCACATCATTTGGAGAGCTAGTTTTCAAGTGTTGGGGATCTTTCCTCCACTTTGGAGATCCATTGAAGGAAGATATATTTCTTTTCATATCAGATCTTATCTGAATGCTTTTGTATACTTATGAATATCTGAATATTTCTACAGATCTGTAGACTTAGATCTTAGATCTACTGCCTATACAGGGTGTAATGCTCAAAACCCCAAGGGAAATTGATAGACGAGCCTCTATAGTGTATGATATGTTATAGATCTGAATTTTCATGCACTTTTTTGCTCTAGATCTAAAGTGTAATACTCAACTGCTATAGCTCAATAAAATAACACTATCAAGTATTTTTTAGTCCATACATGTGATTTCAGCACCTCTTTTGATGATTTTCTTATATTGGTGGCTTGTATTTCCAATTATGCATCTTATGGGCCTCATTTTACATCTATTTTTATACTATAAATACATTTGAAAGGTCTCCTTATTGGCCTCCTGCTATATCCTTGATGATCTGCATTATTTGTCGGCATATCTATCTTGTATTGCTGCATTTTCCATTTAGGAATAATACATGTGGGGTTAAACACGAGGATAATATGTCTTAGGTAGCTATGTAAGCCTCTTATGTATTTGAGCGAAGTGTCTTGGCTCTGAAAATCTACCCCTAATAAGAGAGATCTTCTCCTAAATTCTTTGGTGTATTCTTGCACATTCTGTCCTTTCAATTGTCTAAAGTTTTTCCAGTTCATTATGGCTTTCTACATATGAGATAATGGATAAAATTTTCGTTTTATTGTAGAAATGAAATCATTCCATGATAGAATAATCTTACCATGCTTCTTGATCTCCTCCTTTGTCTTGGCTTCCGACCAAACAAGTTTTGCACCTTCCATTCTCAATGAAGCTAATTGGATTTTGGTATCATCATCATGAAGGTTCTGGATTCTCAAGTAGACCTCCAATTTCCTAATCCAATTATCAAGATTTTCTGCATTTACTTCACCATTAAACATTGGCAATTAAAACTTAACATCAAGCTTTAGAAAAGGAATTTTACCAGTGTTATTTGACTTATGTGACTGATGTACTTAAAATGAATTAGATGTTGATGATGATGAGGGTGAGGATGATGACTTTCCACTACCTCCATTTCTTCCATTGCCCTTCGTTGAATTATCTTCATCATTGTGACCTCCTGATGATCCCTGTCCTTCCTTGTGAAGTTTGGATCCTTCTCCTTCCAATTTCTCATTCCTTTCTTGATAAAGGATTCTAATCATCTCAATCATGTCAAGAATGCTTTCTTGAATACTCTTTCTTATTCTTTGGGATCCACTTCTTTATGGATTTCTTCTTCCTCTAAAGCCATGCTTAATGTTGCTTCTGCTTCCTTAGGAGGTGAACTAGGTGGTGGAGATTGTGGCAATATTGTGCTCCTTTGTTATGGCTCACTTTGAGACCCTCTTGCTTCCACCAATGTGCCTTCTCCTCTCTTGAGCTTGAGCCTAGTAAGCATGTGAAACTTGCAAACAGTCAAAGAAATATTTCTCACAAAATAACACCAGAGAATAAACTCTAGCTCTGATACCAACTTGATCTGAAAGGACTGTATTAGTTTTTTGTGCTAAGTGTCTTTTAAGTTAATAAACATGTGCATACTTGTCTCCATATTTTTCTTAAGTATTGAGGATTTTAACCACGAAATATAAGTGATTTTAGTGAATTAGAATCATGAAATAAGAGAAAATAACACTGAACAATAGTTTATAACCAGGAAATAAAACCACACATAACATTTACACGGTAGGCATGATTAAGAAATTCACCCCTCCTGGGCTACATCTATTGGTCCAACTCCTAATGGCATGTCCATGTTTCATTATGCTCAACAATTTGAAAATACATGTGTTTACAGGCCTCTAATGGTTGTTTTCTCTACTCCAATGGCTCCACAATGCTCCAATTAGTCTAGAATGACTTTCCATTCACTCAAATTCAAAGAAAATTGACCCTCCTAGCCATTTTCCCAATAACTCCTAGAAAACCTCCACTAATTGTGGAGAAATCCACTAAACTACAGTTACATTTGGCAATTTTCTAAAATTTTTGGGGCTCTGCTAATTCTCTGCCAATTCCAAACCATAAAATTTAAGTTTAACGGTTAAGGTGAGGGGGTGGCCACATGCCAACCCATAAAACCCCAGTTGCATTTAAGTTTTGGAGTGAAACACCATGTCGTAACTGTGGTAAGTTCTTTTAAATTGGAGTTTATCGCGGAGTTTTCCATAATCGTCGGCACTAACCGCGGAGTCTGCGGAGTATATGTGATAAGGATGATGGTTATATTTTAATTTTACAGGGTTTCAAACTTCGGTGTAACATTTATCATTGCAGTTTGACATGTGAACACATCGTGGGGCTGGTGGCAGGTTGGGACCGCCGATGGTCCCCAACCCTCGCTTATCATGACATTAAAATTTAAGTATTTCCGAGGACCTTTATATGCTAAGTCTTGATGCATAGCTCATGTGGTGTGGCGGGTGGCTAATCCGTGAGAGGTTGCGAGGTCGAAGCCGGTGGCCTCCATAAAATTTTGTCACACCATCCAAGGGACACGTGGTGGCCTTAAGACTGGCCACGTGTCACCCTCCAATTGGCCACTAAAACACAAATCATACAACTTAACCCAATCACAATATGCCACTTGTTAGTCTCTCATTGGCTCTAATAAAAAGGAATATTCTTTTTTTGCTGAATGTGCACTTGCATGCTGACTAGGCATCCCAGTCAAACCTGTCACAAAATTTTGTTGTTTGGGAAATTGATCAGAACGTGAAATCTCCCTCATACGACATCGAATTTTTGAACTATTCACAACACCGGAATAAGGAAGAGGAGATCTACATAACTATTCTAGTTCCAACCCAATCCTATAATTTTCAATTTTGAGCAAAATTTATGAACACCTGATCACCCCTATCAAGGAAAAAACTTTTATATTAAATTAGGAAACCCATACATGTAAAAGGTAGGATGCATTCTGCATAAGTACAAAAATTTACACATTATGTTGGAACAGGGTCTCCTACAAAATCTACGAATCTCATCCATTTTTTTATATTTTTGCTTATATTTAGTCTAACGCAGGGGTTTTGGGGTGGGTCAAAGCCCCTAATGCATTGTAAGTGGGTCAAGGGTAGACCAAGAGTCCGCAAGCCATGGATGCATAGGATAAATTAGTATAAGTAATTGAACCTTTTTTGGAGTTGTAAGGTAGACATTGAACTAAGATTGGTGCAAATTGCGAATTATTAGATCTTTCTTGGGTTTTTGGGGAAATGACTCTAGTTGGCTGTGTGCATGGAGATCCTCATTCCTACTATGTGCGGACCCTATTGCTGTGTGCACAGGTTGGGTTTTGGGTATTGTAAAAGGATCTGAAGGATTAATGAAAGCGAAAGGTTGTTGGACTCTATGATATCTACTATGTTGTGCATGATTCTATATTGAGCTCCACAAATAACTGTGTTAATTACTTGTGTTGCATTGACATCTGATCTGAAGATTCTTGTTAGACTTTATGCAAAAATAGCTATGATAGTTGATTTATTTTCTTGTATTTTTTGTTTATTGTGATTATATATGGTATTGTGCATGTGGATGTGAAGGGACTGATAGATCAGGGTTTTGTAATGTGCGATATGATATTTGGGACATCGAACGTAGATCTTCCTGACTTACCTACCCTATCCTGGGGTGTGGAAACCTAGTTCTAGCACCCTCCCATACTACTTCAGGTGACACTTTGGCCTACACAAGTAGGTCACTGCCAAAAAGGCCAGTAGTATAGGGGTTTTTTGGCAAACCTTAACCTCCAAACCTGGGTCAAGACCCCTCGAGCCAACAAATGGTTTCATTGCCAGGACCAGTAGAATTTTGAGAGAGAGATCGGGTAATCCTAAGGCCATACTAGAAACCTGAGAGAAAATAAATTGATGAATGGTTCGAACAACAAGTACAGGAATTCGCAGTAAAAGAAAACCGTAGTAAGAGGTTGACCACCCAAAAGTGGAAAAATAAGTATATTTTCACAGATACCTATGAGATATTCTTTGTAACCATTGCGATCGGGCTAGAGGAATGGCTCACAAGTTTGGTTGACTTTCAGAAGTGTTGGAAGGATGAGCAGGTCACACAGTGGACCCTAGAATTGATCCAACAATTAGAGAAGATTGATAACACCATCATTCGCACAGTAGACCACTAGGTGGAAAATGTGCTAGGAGGATTCATGATAGAATTTTCCATCGATTAGTTCGTCTCTTACTCTGAAGTAGAGTGAAGTTTCTTCAAAGGATTTAGGGGTAAGTTTCTGACGACCTTACCATTATTGATTAAGATATTACTGTGCAAAAAAAGTATTCTATGTAGCCACACCAAATGAATGACCTCTGATCTAGATGAAAGTACGACGCGAAGTGGCAAATACTATCAGACCAACCAAGAAGGAGGTAGATATATGTACATCTCAGTAAGAGAAGCAGCTGCGTAGATTCCTCCAGCCACACCACTTTCGAACCAGCGTAGGGGTAAGAATTCACATACACCTCCACCAACAAAAGACGAAATGGCTGCACACAGGAATTTTCCTACCTTTAAGGGTGTGGGATATCAAGATATGGATCAGTTTTGGTTTGTCACAGAATTTGTATGGACTATGCAGAATGTAGCTGGTGATGCGGTGAAGAGGGAACATCTATCACTTGCGTTCAAAGGAAGAGCTTTGGATTGGTACATGGGATACATTGCACATCATGCAAACTCAACCATTGAAGAGATCAAGAACGCCTTGAAACAATAGTTCAAGAAGCCTAAGTCCTATTCTCAAATAGTGGTAGATCTAAAGTATTTCAAGCAAGGACCTTTTGAGTTGTTGTGGGAGGCCGATCAACGACTGAAGAAGGTGATTAGAGAAGGAGGATTTTAGTACGATGACATACAAAACATGGAATGGTTCATTGCTATGCTGCTACCTCACCTGCGCGTACCTATGGGTCACCAAACTTTCAAGTCACCAGAAAAATCCATGGAGGTCGTTATGAAGTTAGAAGCTATGCCTAGAGATCATACCCAGCTAGGTTTCCAACAAATCCAAGGACAACTGGAGGTGATGCACATGGAGATCTAGAACCTGTGAAAGGAGCGAGGAGCATAGGCTAGCCCTGAAATATGGTGCATACGATGCAGGATGGATGGTCACACAAAGGATAACTGTCCTATGTTAACAGACTACATGCAGGCCAGGGGAATTTGCAGGACCAAGTGGACCGGCACTATGGTGTGATGATTGCCATGTTGGAGGGCTACACGACATAAACCACTATCCCCTCCTTGCTGTGTATGTCCTAGAAGTAAAACAACAACTGTGCAGTTTCTGTAGGTCAGTAGGACATGATGAAAATAACTATTGGACGTATTATTTGAAGATCAATTGAGGGAATATCTATAGGGCACAGTCGGATCCATCCTCACCAAGATCCCTCTCAAGCACACAGGGCTCCCTAGCAAGGGGCAGGGGAGGCGGAAGAGGTGGAAGCACAGGTCGGGGATGAGTGAAAATTATATATTATAACTATGGGGAGGTAGGGAAATTTGCCAGGGACTACTCAAATCCTACAAGATAGTCTTGCTAGTATTGCAGGCAGCTGGACCATGCGATTGAAGACTATCTAGTCTTGATAGCAAAGATGTAGGAAAAGCAGCCGACACCTACGCAGAATGTGCAAAGGGTTAAGGCCAAACTAAGAGACAAAGATCCAAGCATGAATGTCGTAACACACAGTGGGATGGACACCAGGGGGGCTAGGGAGAAAACTACAACCGAGCCTCTGATCTGACCAGCAGATATCCAACAGGAAGGTTTGGATCTAAAAAAGGAGAAAGAAACATTTGTCACATCTTGTAAAGACTTTTCTAAGGAAGAGGCATCTACTTCGCACCTTCTTGAAGACCTCAAGGCAGATGAGGAGGTTAAACCCCTTTTACAGGCATGTATGAAGCTGTTGTGCAACCCCAAGGCTGTGGAAAATCTTTAGTAATTGATAGATATATGCGCAACACGACCTATCCTCCCTCTGGAAGTCAAGGATGTACACAAAATCCATAGGTATAAGAAACACACTAGTAGGGAGATGCAGCTGACTGCGCAGATCAGTGATTACAAGATGGATCAACTTATTTTGGACCTAGGATTAGATGCAAATGTATTACCTAAATAGACTTGGCAACGAATGGGGGAACCTAAGTTGGAATGGTCCACTATCTAGCTGCGTATGGCCAATCAACAGAAGATCATACCCTTGGGAAGACTATCAAAGATTATGGTGGATATCATAGGGGCTAAGGTTCGGGCTGACTTTGAAGTAATTTAGATTGTCAATGATGTAGACCCCTACCCTGCACTCTTGGGCTTGGATTGGGCCAACGATATGGGGGAAATAATTAACCTAAAGAAGAGAAGCATGGTATTAGAGAATAACGATACAAGGGTAATACTACCATTAGATCCTGCAAAAGGCGAATGCTACACAGAACTAGTGCATGATGAAGAGGAGGTAGATCACATCTAGAAGTTGACTGTGCGAGATGAATATTGGATAAACCCCACGGTGGAGGGGGTACTCTGCTAGGAAAAGAATAGTGAATGTTTCTATGACTCTGATGGGGAGATATAGAATTGGAAAAATTGGTTACATGATGTCTCTATGCTACGATGTCTTTTGATCACGAAGAACTTCCACTGCATCTCCTCAGAGGTGAGAGATCTACCTTATTTCGATGGTTCTGATAATGTGAGGGACTTTTTGTGGGCATTTAAAGCTGAGGTTCCCCAAGAATGACGAATATGGGCCTATAAGCTGGCCATGCATGGATCACCTACGCAATGCTGGGTAACACATGAGGAGGAGTTCCATTATTGGGAGGAGTGTCGGAATATGATGATCCTACAATTTGAGGCCCTAGCCGACGTGAAAATCAAAATGTTCCTTGGACCAGAAGATCCACGTAAATATATTTTCACTTGGATATAACAATGGTGTGACATAACTACCTAGGAGTGGGTTCATTTTCTTATTCATGCCCTGGGGCCACTTCCCACTGCATGGTACTTAGATTTGGAGCTCCATCAGTGCACCTACCACTAGGAGACTTTGAAGGATGAATTTCCAGGAACATTTGGATTAATAGGCGGGATAGAGGTGCTTGACGCAGCTCTGTAGGACATTGACACAGTAGCATGGGACGAATCGCACCTGACATTACCATTCGATAACCGTGGACACCAAGCATGATCAAATATTGTAGCCTCGCCCCAAAATAAGGTAAGAATGATCCACGAGAAGGTCCTGACTTGGAATTGAACAAGGTGCACACAGTTACCGGACCACTCGGGCTGTGAATGGATAGCATTGAGATGCACCCCACATTGGCTAAAATTGGGGATGTGAATATTTTATATCCGGCAGCTCCCACGAAAAGGGGATAGCTATGCTCACTTCTCAGCCACATGAGTTATAACAGAAAGTTCGTTTAGAGGTATGTAGTGGTCATAGCACCTCTGAAATATTTTCTTATGAAGGTGGATGGGCTTTGTTGGGATGACACGTTCCTTGCAAACATATCTTTAGGTTTGATGTACTTAGGGATTAAGCCTATGTTGGGGGAAGATGTGCAGGAGGTGTAGGTGTTTTACCTAAGCGTAACCGGTATGCCAATTACACAAGAGCTACGAAAACTAGCTGTTCGCATAGTAACATCTCGTAAAAAGAAAAAGTTACAGTTAAAAGGAGCGGGCTACTGACATTTAATGGGACAGATTTGGAGGATTTTTTACTATTTACCTGATGGTACATTCCAGGTCAAGTTTACCCTACCGTTGGATGCCCACAAGAACTATAAAAAGTGCCAGATAGCTCAAACAAGGGTTTTATCACGCTTGCATAACATGTACTTATCCTCTTTATCTCGCGAGAGCTTGAGCTGTAAGATTTTTCGAGTCTGCATTATCCCCCTCATGTTGGATCAACCTCCCCCTTCTGATAGTAGCCACCCAGAGTCGAGATTCATTTTCCGCGCTAGAATGACAGCCACTAACCCAGCTAAGCCCTCGACACCTACTGCCAAAGAAGTTGAGAAAGTAATGGAGATCGGGTTTGAGGATGAAGAAGTGCCCTCAACGCTAGTCACAAGGAAGGGGAAAGAGCAGCCATAGGGCTTAGGGAAGCCCCCCAAAGCTACAAAATGGGCTTCAAGGAAGCCTAGGACCTCCCCAAGGCATGTCAAGTCCCTGCAAGCAATGCCTTAGGCTCAGGCTGCATAGGAGGAAGCCCTTCCTGCCAACCCGATCAACTGGTTACCTCCCTTCATCCACCCGCCCAGGCCCTCGACACGCACACCAAAGAACCTTGATGGCTAGGTTACCTATATTCAGATGCCGCTAACCCCGAGAGAATTCCCTATCCTGAGTGACCCTTGCAGGAAGCTCCATGAGGTTAAATTCGATGATGACAACTTGGTGAATTACGAAGCCTTCCCTAAGCTGACCCCTGCACTATACTTCGACAAAATTTATGCAGACAATGGGGTCACAGTTGTTCCTCAGTGCTGGGTAAGTGGATTGGTCGGATCTAGGCTCTTGAACCTGTTTCCTATGCCCCACTTTGGCCATTACAATGTCACGGATCGGCTAGCCCGACAATTGCTCGCCCTAATTCACAATGGTTGCCTATGGATTCGAGATAGGGTCCCCATAGATGCTGCATTGGTTCACAGAATCACTGTCCTTCCCATGAACGAGCCACACCCTCTAGAGCATATGGGCAATAAATATGAAGGGGACACTGCTGAATATGTTCGTAAGACCTACCATGTGGAAAGGAATACATGGGGCTTCATCGTAAAATCCATCAGCGACACGACTACGTAGATGGGTACATACTACTAGCTTGCAAGCTAATGTGGAAGTGCCAGGCCACAATCGTCCCTGCCTATGTCATTCGGCTAGCCAATCAGTGTGCAAAGGGGATCTGCCTCAATTGGGCCCAATACTTATGCAACAAATTCTTAGCCAACATTCGCGAAGTGCAGGAGTAGGGAAAAGCATTTTTCTATGCCTGCCTACTATTTCTTATAACCCTTGTTGCCTAGGAAACCCCTGTGGAGTTGGTCCTCCCTGAGCTCCCTCCAGATATGTGCGAAGGGGCTCGGTATGCCCATTTGTGGGATTCCAAGGATGCACAGCGCATAGAAGACAACCAAGTCTTCTAGGTCCTCTTCCAGAGTAGCGTGGCCACAGCCATCAATTCTCAACCTCGTCTGTCCCCCATATTCTATGAAAAATACAGGAGTATCGTAGCATTCTAGGTTACCACGAACAACATTCAGCTCCGTAGCCATAAGGATAAAACCTCGACGTCACTTCCTTATATGGTAGTAGACAAGGAAATTGACAATGTGATTGCGCTATAGCCTTCTGCCTGGAAGATAGGCTTCAAAACTAGTGCAAGGGGCACCACCGGTACTAGCACGGTGTACTCCCAACTGTTATCACCCAGAAGACTAGAAGCATAGGGAAAGGCTCAAGCGCAACCCTGAAAAAGGACACGCAGCCAAAGCAGACCACCTCAAAGAACACCGAGGTTGAAACCCAGGTCGATTTTTAGCTAGGCATGGAGGAAGTAAACTTCGAAGGTACGAAGTTGACAGGCGAGCCTATCAAGGGATCCTGAAAGAAGTAGCGTGCCGAGCAGAAGGAACGAGATGAGATGGTTACGTTGACAGATGGAGATCTCGAACAAACCGTCACACTGGCCACCGAAGAAAAATGGGTAGCTTTAGAGGAACATCAAAAGGCTACGATCAATGCCATCCAAGAAGAGCTTTAAACCTTGTAGCTAAAGACATACATGATACAGAATAGCGTGGCTCAGGGATGAATTCCCTTGGCATCTAGAAGTCAAGCACTAGCCATAGAAGAAAGCCATATCTGTCCCTTACCTAGCTCTGCCCTTGTGATCAATTCGCCGGACCAAGAGATCCAGCTCCAAGCAGGTGCAGGGATGTAGTTGAAACTTTCCAAGCTACCCCACATAGCATTATAGGGTCTCCGCACTGCGGTGTTTCAGGAGATTGACCATCGGGACCAACAAGTACACCAACAACTTTGCATGACCGAATAGACCATTGCACAATAGAACACAAAAGTACTCTTTGCTGTCGCACAGTAAGGAGAGCTCAAAACTTTGATCCACTAGCTCTGCACATAGGTTACAAAAGAAATCCTGGTCGTAGCCACCCCTCAGGCTAAAGTGGAAGGATTGGTCGCAGCATTAAAGGCTTCCAGGATGGAGATGTGGGTCATTAAGACACAGTTGGAGCAGCAAATCTCTGACTTAGAGGCCAAGCTATAGCCCGAGACACTCACAGAGGTATGAGCCTAGCGTGCTGCGCTAGTAACCGCGGCTACAAACACCATTACAGGATAGATTGCTTAGGAAGCCCAGTTACTCGAAGATGCCATGCAGCTCTGGACTGAGGTCCAACACGATCCAGTCCTCCAGAGAATAAATTAGGACTCGCGACAGAAGGAGGAAGCTTTCGAGAAAATCGAGGATACATTACCTACCTTGGTCCCTGCACAACATTTGGTGCGATTAAGGACCAGTGACACCCTCCAAGTTGAGATCGACGGACTCTGCGATAAGAATCATGTTATTGGAGAACGATAAAAGCCTTGGGTTGCCACAACTCTCCAACTCTCACAGGATGTTGATGGTGCCATGAAATGACTAAACCAGACATTGGAGAGTGTCACGGCTGCAACAGAGGGACTGACATCGTAGAAGCTTGTAGATATTACATAGAGCACTACTGCTCAGAATCAGGAAGTGCTTCCCCCATTGGTCACAACCGTCAATGCACTGTGTGTGCAGATGGAGACCCCACCACCACAGTGACTTGGGCTGAGTCACAAGATTGTGTTGGGGGACTGTGGGAATAGGGTCTCCTACAAAAGCTACGAATCTAGTCCATTTTTGTACACTTTTGGTTATATTCAGTCTAATGCAGGGGTTTTAGGGTGGGTCAAAGCCCCTAATTCATTGTAAGTGGGTCAAGGGTAGACCAAGAGTCCGGAAACCATGGTTTGCATACCATTGGATGCGTAGGCTAAAGTAGTATAAGTAATTGAAACTTTTTTTGAGTTGTAAGGTAGACATTGAACTAAGATTGGTGCGAATCACGAATTAGTAGATCTGTCTTGGGTTTTTGGGGAAAGGACTCCTGCTGGCTATGTGTTCGAAGAACCTCAGTCCTGTTGTGTGTGGACCTTGTTGTTGTTTGCGCAGGTTGGGTTTTGGGTATTGTAAAATGATCTGAAGGATTAATGAAAGCAGAAGGTTGTTGGACTCTATGATATCTGTTATGTTGTGCATGATTCTCTATTGGGATCCACAAATAACTATGTTAGTTAGTTTTGTTGTGTTGATATTTGATCTGAATCTGCTTGTTAGAATTTATGCAAGAATATCTGTGATAGTTGCTTTATTGTCCTGTATCTGTTGTTTACTGTGATTATATATGGTATTATGCATGTGTATGCGAAGGGATTGATAGATCAGGGTTCTGTAATATGCGATCTGATATTTGGGACATCGAACGCAGCTTTGCCTGACTTACTTACCCTCTCCCAAGGTGCAGAAACCTAGTTCTAGCACTCTCCCATACTGCTTTGGGTGAGAATTTTGCCTACGCAAGTAGGTCACTGCCGAAAGGGCCAGTAGTATAGGGGTTTGTTGGCAAACATTAACCTCCAAACTTGGGTCAGGACCCCTCGAGCCAACACATTCTTAACCATATATGCACTTTCCTATATATGCAAAAAGGCTAACATTCCAAAACTTAAAAACTGGCTACAGCATTCGTGTTTCACATTATTCAAATAAAATCTAACAGAACTTGTATTTGATGCTACATCAAGGTTTTGGCTTTTGGCTAGTGTTCAGTCTTCATGGAGTAGAAGAATTTTTATGGTTATTTGATTAAATATTCATGTAACAATTTCCTTTCTTTTCCTTCCTTTTTTAATTCTCAACCCATCGTATAACATTTTCTTTATATGGAGGGCTTTGAAATTGATTTCTCTAAAGTTGGTTGGCTCTTTATTGGATCTGATAGTGTTTTGTCATTGAACTCGTCAATGATAATTTTTTTTTAAAGACCATTGATTGAATTAGGTTCAATACAAATTAGGTATGATGTAGAAGCTGGTAGATCCCTTGTTCTAGTGTCAAAGCAGCAAACCTACCTTTAGTGTATCAAATGAATTTTAAGGAATTGGCATTCCAATATTCAAGAGATATGCGGGAAATTATACCCAGATAGGTAATAGAAATAATTATTCGGTATATGGATTGAACTTGGCTTCCAAGGCCTCATAAAAGGCCAACCTTCCCCATAACTAGGGTCCATTATGAGTGACACACACTCTGTCATCTTAGATGAATTGTAGGTTAAAAAACTGTTGCCACGGGTGAATCATTGTGGCTTCTTGCAGTAAGCCTTTTTCATGTTTTAGTTATCTAGGCCATAAGATCTATCAGCTTCGCCCATACATGGTTGAATGTGCATATTAATCCTTGTCTAAGTTACCAAGTTTTGATCTGGATACAGATTCATCAGTTTTTTGAAAAGCTAGGATCCAGATATGGTAGGGAAATGGAAAGTATAAAAAATATAAATATATTTTTTACAATTAAATTTTTTTTTATATATAATACTTCTCATTAATAGTTAGCAAGATATGAGGAATCCATGGGTGGATAGAGTATGCACACCTCCATAGACTTTAGCAATCAGATCTACATAGCGGTGGGCGTCTAGGCTCACAAACAAAGAATCTCATACACCAATTTCGTATCTAATTGGATTGTGACCTTATTATTATTATTATTATTACAAAATAATTAATATATTCTATTAACAAAGTTAAAACTTAGATTAATAATTAATAGTAATCTATTAATTAATAAATAATTTTTAATTATAGTGAAATAAATAATTAATAATTAATATATCACTTAATTACTACGTTACCTTTATAATATATAAGGCTTATATAAAAATAATTATTAGATTAACAAAGTTAAAATTATTTGTATTATATTAATAAGTTGCTAACTAATATGACAGCTTATCGCTCTTGGCTGTCCGTGGTGGCTATGGATGCTTTACGGTTCTTGATGGCTCTTTGCAGCTTGCCTCTTTTGACAACTGATGAGCTATCTGTTGTACTTTTGTCTTATTTTTCGAATCACTTAGGCCGTGATTCAATTAATTCGTTGTGAATGTACATAGGTTTTTCACCAATTAATTTCCTAGTTGAGATCTCTATGCCGACTAGAATATTTTTGGTCCACAACTTCATTAAAATTCCCAGTTAATAAGTAACACTGCCACAGAGAAAATATTAGGCAAATCCCAATGGGTCTGTATTTAAATCCATATATGATTTGGGGATCTATGGATCTAGTCTCCCAACCGTACATATCTGGTAACATAGGTCCTTGAGCATGGTAATAATATCTTTCCATATTGACCCCAGCTAGATTAATACTTACCACTGACACCAAGGTTGGGGACTTTGATACAAAATTATTTGATTTTTGGATTCCTTGGATTATAAGTGAACGTTTTTTGTAATATTTTCATAGGATAGACATAATTTTATATGGATATGTATTATATGTACTCTCTTTTACACCGTATCTAGATATATTGTATTTAAAATTCATAAATGGTGTATTGAAATTTTTATGTTTGATGGCATTTACATTGGTTCATGTAACTCTTATTCCAACCACAATATATCCAAACTTAATAATTTCTTATATCTATATGTCTTCTTGTACCCATATCTAATGCAGTATTTGAAAGAGCCTTATAACATTAACCATGGTTCTTCATTCCTATACTACCTCGGTTTTAGATAGAAACAAAATATTGTTTTTATTCCTTTAGAAATTCACACCTAATACAATTTTGAAATTTGCACTTAAGTTTATTAGGATATTTAAAATATTCGTAAGTTGCATTCATACAACCAAAAATTTTCGAGGAACAGATTACAGATCATCTATTGGAGCATTGGTCAAAGCTAAATGTGTGTCCATATATGAGAGGTACAACCATGTTATATGCACTTACTTCTATTTCTAGACAACCATTATGGGTTGCAGTTGTAAAACTATTTTGACTAGTGAAGAACTTATTGGCATATACCAGGCTTTTACTATCTGAAAGTTTATTTTCCTGTAAACTCTTAACAGGGTATTCCAACATTTGTACCTTGAGGATCTCTTCGAAATAGGAAATTCCTTGTATGTTTCTCCACACTTTTATGGTAATGCGACGAATGCTCAATGTCTCGTGTAGTTAGCTAGAGCTGAATTTACAAATTCAACTTAAGGTTAGAATTTTTTTATCTCTTAAATGTGAATCCCCGTTGTACGAAATAAAGTAATCTAAGAAGTTATGGATTCTATGTTTTGAGAACCCTGGTTTACTCAACAGGTTGAGTACAGTGGCCCCAGTTGTGCAGGTCCTGGTCTTTCTCTTTATAATTGATCAGATTCTTAAAGACCTTAGTCCAAGCCTTTCATTTTTCAAAATTCATTGTTAGTTGCAACTTTAAGTTTGAATACTTTCTTTTGTAATATTTATAATTTATTATCTAGGTAACACAATTACTTGAAGAAGCAAAAGAAAGTATTCCTTTGAGTTTTCCAGGGAGTTTGTACAATGAAAATACAATCACGAGTAATTCTGTGTTGAAAAATATATTTCCTGATGGAAGTACACTTCCACTTTCTGCTCGAAGTATTTCTGGTTCACCATGGTCAATCATGAGAAAACATGGAGCTGGTCCAAGTTCTCTAGGATCTCCACTAAAATGGGCCAATGAAACAATGAAATAAGTCATCCCACATGTTTACAATGTCTTTTGAATTCCTAGGTTACTCTACGCTTGACTATTTGTTACCATTTAGTGCTAAACAATATGCTTGAATATGAACCCAGTCTCATTGGAAGTAGTCCCTTGATTATTGCATCTGAAGAGCTTTGGTACTATCATTATTGGGAAATATCTTACTAGGAATTCATGAAGGATATTATTACGAAATAAATGACTAGTGTGTTTTATGTTAGAATAAAGTATCAGTGTCAAACTAGCGACAGATAAGGTGGCACTAATGAAGGTTTTTTTCATCGTTGGTACGGCCCAAATGTCACAAATGTTATGCCCACTATCGAAATAGTGACGATTGTGGTGGAACTTTCGACAATTTTTTTTGTCACTGGTATGGTCCACCCATTGCAATAATGTTATGCCAAGTGTCGGATTAGCGACCACTGTGGTGTCACTTTCGACGGTTGTTTCTATCGCTGGTATGACCCAATCGTCGCAACAATGTTATGCCAAGTACCAGAATAACGACGATTGTGGTGTCACTTTCGATGGTTATTTTTGTCGCTCATATGGCCCAACTTTCGCAACAATTTTATTCTAGTTATTATAATAATGATGACTATCGTGGAACTTTCGACGATTGTTTTAGTCGCTAGAAAACAAATAGAGTAGATGTGCGACGACAGACCGTCAGTATTGCGACACATTTTGGGAAGGCATCTATGTCGTAATACCGACGTCTCCACATGATGTCGGAATAGCAATAATAAAAAACGTGATTCAAATATTGACTAAATGAAGACACGTTTCGTGTCTAGTGTCGCTCTATTGAAAATTATTAGAAGTGTCGTATATGCCACGGTAAGAGAAGCGACGTTTTTCCCAACCTCAGAGTGTCGTTCTTGGGACTCCTATGTGTCGCAATAGAGACATTTTGGCTGTCGGAAATTGGGCTAGATATGCTAGTGATACCTTGTCACTCCCATAAATTATGTTATTTCAAATATTTGACTTCCAAATTTTCATAAATACAATTTCCTCAATAAGATAGTTAAACACTTTCATATTCGTAGTTAGATCATATTCTAAGAATATATACTTTTTTTTAACTGATCAACAACTGTCTCATGAAGATCAATAAGGGCACAAGTGGAAATTAAACTTGGTTGTAGAGGATATTAATTTATCCTCTCAAGTTCCAGAGATAGACCAAGAAAAATATGTATAATCATACTCAATCACTAAGGATTTTTTTATAATTTATCTCTTTATTGGGCTCAAAATTTCTCAATTAGCAACAAATAATGTTTGTTAAAAAACTTTGATACATCCTTCTATGGATGCATTTGTTCGAGTAATAAGAACAATCAGATTCCCAAGTGTCATTATGAATTTAGTTTTCGGTATTTGAGATTGCTTGACAAAGACATCATTTGTTGAGGAAAATGCAACTTTAGAAAGTGATGAACTGTTGTATCTGAAAGAAAAAATGGAAGCCGAGGAAGATTCTGAACGACTTTGCGAGAGGATAGAGAAATGTGCTTTTGGAGCCTTTAAGATATCCTTTGTTTATGCATTTTCTTGTGTTGGTGAAAAACATGAGTTTTATATTATATTCTATTTTGAGAAAATCATTTTATTTACCAAAATTAAGTATACAAAATAATATTGCTTCCTCAATAGTTTCGTGGCATTGTATTACATACCTAATTCATTAGTTATGCTTATTTTGAATTGTAGATTCTTGACTTTGTTTTCACATAGTAGCAAGCTTGGATGATTCTTCCCCTCCAAGACCTCTTCCACTTTGAGTTGAACCAAAGCCTAAGAGTGTTATCAGGTATGTTGTATCTCTTTTAACTTCCATTTATGCTTGAAGTAGTTAGATCCTGGGTTATGTTGGCGAGGGTTTCGACTACTTTTTGGGTTAAGAAATAATAGAACAATTAAGCGATTACAAAGTTGACCCTCCAAATATGAGACACCGATATTCAAAAGAGAGACAATAATCTAGATTTTCAATGGCCCACCCTTTTCTATTATCAACACAAGTTTTACTCTCAAGTGTAACCAATTTATTAATTTGTTTCATTTGGATGAATCCATAACCATAGAGGAACTGTAAATATGGTTCAATTTCATGGAAATGCCAAAATGGTTCTATTTATATATTTATGACCATCTAAAATTATCATGAGTCACTATTAGTGGCTTTCTTGTCATTCCAATCACTATCATGATTTCACATGGACATAATTAATATCTCATGGACTGTGATTCCTCTCTTACTATATTCAGACAAGGAAAATTTCTTGGTTCCAACATGTCCCTAGTTTATATTTTAATTATTTTTATAAAATTTGTATGCCTTCCACATGAAGAAGAGGAGCAACAATATGACATACATACTAATTTTTTTTCCACAATGGTTTGTGATATTTCATTCAACTTGGAGTTGTATTTATCCATGATCGAATTGAATTTTTCCCCAATCACACATTACAATATTCTTATTTCTAAATTTAGGACATTCTGTTACAAATTTTCATACATCTAAGACACTCCAATTTTCCAATTGGGCATCGCTGAATATTTTTGTAACTCCAATCTTACTTATGCATACAACACTCTCATAAACACACAAATACCACTTTATATTTTGTGCTCTATTTAATGACATGGACTGGAGCAGTCATCAAATGTTAACCTAAAAAATATGAATTGAATCAGAGCTAGATAAAAGCCAGATCAAAATCTGGTTCTCCAAAAATACATAAATGATTTAAATTTAGGAAACAACATATATATATTAATGTGCATCCATATGAATCACAACCATTATAAAAAAATGATTCCATTTAACTTGATTTTTCCTGGGCACAAATTTGGAGGTTTCCCAACATGAAATTCCTAAAGATTTGTTGTTCTGGAGCCTAGTGTGCACCATATCATAGTTAAAATCTATAGTCTTTGGAACCCTTAAACCTGGCACTAGTCTGAGAATCCAATACCATACTAAGACCATATTTGTGCTAAGAAATTTCACCATGCATTTAAAGCCACATTTTTTCTTAAGGGAAACACTGGTTCTGTATCTCATAACTCTGTTTTAAGGACATATTTCCATATCATACAGTAGAGGCAAGCTTGAAATGTTTGTTCTATAGCAAGAAGTATTGTTATGAAATTGTTTACACACCAGCACTAAAGATGCAACATATTGTGTACATCCTTAGATATGTTTGAGACTGCAAGATAACAGTTTAAATAAATGCATGTATAAAACGTATATATAAGCAAAATAACCATCAATATTTTTCTTCTAGAATTTTGGGCTGAATTCACAATAGTATGCTAAAAAGTGTAATTTTAATGTCTAGAAATTAGAATATATAAATGTGAGATATAAACTCTACATCTTTG
Organism: Pinus albicaulis; assembly: GCA_034641835.2. Classification (NCBI taxonomy): domain Eukaryota; kingdom Viridiplantae; phylum Streptophyta; class Pinopsida; order Pinales; family Pinaceae; genus Pinus; species Pinus albicaulis. The sequence continues at coordinate 1,502,641,080 of CM076579.1, read as the reverse complement.
GGTTATCTACTTTTCAAATCTGAGCTTTTTTAGGCTACATGTTTGGGTTATCTAATTGTTTGAACTTTGAAATTTGAATAAATTTTTTAATGGACTTCGCAAATACTCAACATATAGTGGTAAGGCAGTGGTACATAAATTGTTTTATTTCAAAGATCGCCAAGGACTTGGTTCAGTGCCTCAACCTACCCACGACCCCTTACCCATCCCCCTACCAATTGGGATGGGTGTTGTTAGTCATCAGTAATTTTTTTCCTTCATAGATGACTAAATTATTTCCAAATTTTTCTAGAAATAAAGTTCATGAACATTGTGAGTTCTAGAAATATTACTGCCTTCATCATCCTTAAAGATATTTTTTCACTATTTCACCTTTCCATCATGTCTAGCATTTCCTTACCAGTCCCAAAAAGCCCATTAATGGCTTATGTCACTCTTTCTGTCTATATTCTTTCACCTTTGGCCCAAATCCTCTGTTTTGTTTTTCCTAAAAGACCCCCCACTGCTACTTAAGCCCACCAATCAAACAACTTTGTTGTGTATCCCAAAATACTCTCAAACACTGATGGTATCAAACTATCTCTGTAGAATCTTTAGATAAATCAAGTACATTGGATTTTGGATTTTCAATACATCATTTTATCATAAACTCTATCTTACACTTGATGATCCCAACTTCTAGGTCTCAGTCCAAAAGCCAAGTCCAAGAAAGCCTCCACTAGGTCACCTCGAGTTTCACAAAGTCATAGGGTGGATTTTTTGCCCTACAAACTCTATTTTTCCTGTATGAAGAAACTTCATTCAAAGAAGAAAGGATAGGTGATCTTGTCCAAACTAATCAAAAAGGTCATTCAAGGAAGGTTTTTCACCTAAAGCATGAATCTTGCAAAGGGACAGCTGACCTTTGCTCACATTTCTACAAGAGGATAAAATAGCCATAAGACTATCAATAGGTAAGGTAAAAAGAAAAATCACCACAAGAAGACCATTCATAGCAAGAAGAAAGCAAAAATCATATGTTTGATGAAAATCAGGGTTGGTGGTTGTTTTTACCAAATAGAAATCAGTACTAGGGTTACAAGGGCAAATTCCACCTCAAATCCTTCAAGAGCACATTGAAGACTTTTAGAAATGATGAATGAGTTTGAGAAGTTTCAGAGAACTTAGAAGAAAACACTATATACTTTTTCCTAAGCATCCCTAAGACCTAGCAGTTTGGGAAATGGACAAAAATGGTCACTTGATAACAAAGAGCCTCCTTCATAATAGCAGATGGCTTCAAAAGGTTTCAAATTTTCCTTTAGGGTTTGTAAAAGAGGCACTAACTCCACCTCATCAAAAGGTAAAATCAGAGGCCCTAAAGGGATCAAAGGAGGCAGACATAAAAAGCAATACTCCACTACACCAAAGGAAGAATGATGATGAAGGGTGTCAACAAAAGGGACAAAAATATTATTTCAAGGTTTGAATTCTCAAAGAAAGGACAGAAACATGTTTAAAGGTTCAAGGAGGCAATCATGAGAGAATAAATTTCCAAAGGAGAAAACTATGAGAAGCATAGGTTCATGGTTAATAGAATGAGCTGTCCAACTCCAAAAGAGACAGTAATCTAAGGCAGAAGTTGTGTAGGCACCTGCAAGAACCGAAGTGGCTAGAAAAAACACAAAAATGGTTTAGAAAACTCACCTCCCTCACTAGACATGCATCATTTTCAAACTGATCAAAGGAACAAACATGTAGCTCGTTTAAGAGAACTAAAGCCTCCAAAATGGTTTCTTTATCAAGGTATATTCTGCAAGAGATAGGTTAGCCATAAATGACACTTCTGCAGGACTATCAAGATAAGCTACCTACAGGAAGATTGATAAAGACAAATAAACCAAATGTTTTTCACAATGATGGCGCACAAGAAGAATAAAGGGACTATTGATGCTTCATGCTAGGGTTTCAATACTGAGAGATTGTTCACTATTTTTAAAAAGAGAAAACTTGATAGAGTGACAATCAAAGGAAAATATGGCAATTGATCACAAATCTTCTATTTGCAAGGGTTGAATATCATAAAGAGGTTTATTTTCCAAAGTGGTTTAAGGGCACCTGCTTGAACTTGATGAAAGTTTTGTAAGCACAAGGAAGACATCAAGAGGCCCCTAGCAAAGAAAAGAACCATAATTTTGTCAAACTACCACCTACAGGACCCAAAAGGCCAAAAGAACAGTGAGATAAATAAAAATAGAAATAAACATTAGAAAAGTGGGTTTGGGCTCATAAATTCATTTTTTCAGAAAAGCTATAAAGCCTCCTTGACCTCTTTCCCATCTCATTTATTATTGCAGAGAAGAATAAACCCGCTGAGGAAATGTTTTGAGGGTTTTGTATGAATTTGGTAAAAACGCTCAAGCGTTGCGCACCGAGGCTAACGCTACTTACCTGGCCATCGGTGTTGTGCACAGAGGAGGCAACGATAGTGTTATTTAACACTATGCTACACACCAGGAGGGTGGTGCTACACACTTGAGTGGGCACTATCCACAGGCACAGAAACAGCTCGACCTACCCACTTTTCACCTAGCACTGTGCTCTGATGGGCCTGAGAGGTCGTTTAATCACCCAACTCACCCACTGAAGACTGGTCGTGCTGCGCACAGGCCTGCCAGCTAGACTCAACCCAGCATTGCTCATAAGAGGGCCTGACTTGAATGGGCAGTCGGGTGGCGCTCTGCACTGACATATTTTGTCAAAATTGCTCAATTTTTTCCTTAATCCAAATTTTTTTCCTCCAAAACCTCTTGCATCAGTCAAAACAAGGTTGGTGGTATTTTTCCTCACTTCCCAAGTGTTATTTTCATAATCTAGGAAGGCATATTTGGCCTAATGTGACCAAACCCTAAATCTCCATAAAAATCGAATTATTTGACCTCTTAGGGCAGGGTTTGCAGTTTTGAGAGTTGTCATAGGGGTAAAAATACACATTGTAAACAAACCTACCTCTAGAAATTTGAATTTTTCCTAAACATACTTCATTTGGCCCTCATTTGCAAAATTTTACCCTCACATCACTCATTTGCCATCCCTAAACCTAAAAACCCTCAGCAAGCTAAATCCTTCTATGCTAAAATAGTCACCATGTCTGAAGAAGAAAACCATACCAGCAGTGATGAAGGCCAAAGGCGTACAAAGCCAAAGCAAAAGGGAGGAAGGGTTAATAGGTTTGAACCCTTGGACACCATTCAAATCACCTCCTCTCCAATGATACTTACCTGTTTTCAAGATGTTTGATGTTACCATTTTTGTTATAAGATTAAATAAGTCCAAAGCCACTTAGACTTGACTAGGTTGTTCACCCTCAGCTTAGAAAACCACCAAGTCAAACTTGCTGGAGTGAATTTTGAACTGTCATCTGAATCCATTGCTAAAGCCACATGAATACTAGATATTGGTGAGAGATGGTTTAAACAGAAGAAATTGGACTTGAGTTATTATGAGCCCTACCTCAAACCTAGCTGTCAACAAGGCTGCAAGGTTGTCTTCCCCTTTTCCCACCTACTAGAGAGGTAGGCCCTACTAATGAGGTAGATTATCAAGTACTTCACTTGTGAGGGGAGGCTCTCTAGGGTTTATTCTTATCACATAAGCCTTATGATGCACTTCACCAGGGTTAAACTACTGAACCTACCATACTATCTATACCAGAGCATTGACAAAATGGCTTCAGTGGTTAAGAAGAGGAGTTATGCCCACTAAATGGAGAGCCTTTTTCACCACTCCTTGGTCAAGATGATTTTTTTACACCAGTTGGACGAGAAAGGAATCCCTTGGGAAGTTTTTATTTCACATGATGTATTTGTTAATCCCCAAGCCTTCATTCAACAAAATTTTTCTTCCACTTCACATCCACCTACCTCCACTCCTCCTTCATCTCCACATATGCCTTCTCCACAAAGAGACTCACCTCCTATATCTTCTCCTAATGTATCAATTAAAGGAGATGACGGTAGCCCTAATGAGGAGAAAATAAAATACAATAGAGAGGAAAACGATAGTGAGGTAGAAACAGAGTTTAATGAGGAAAAGGAATAGGAAAACAGTGCTAAGGGAGAGAATTATGGAAATAGCCATGAATAACAAACAAATAGCAGTGAGGAAGAGGAAGAATCTAATGGGGAGGACCAAGAGGATGATGATATCATGGAAGAGAGTGACGAAAATGAGGCAAAGGAAGAATATAGTGAGGTAGAAACAGAGGTAGATGAAGAAAACAATGAAGAGGATAACAGTGCTAAAGAAACAGATGATAACAATAGCAATAATGAACAAAAATATGATGAATAAAGTGAAGAAAACAAGAGGAAAGTACAAAGCTTAATGAAGAAGATGGTGATGACATGGAGGAGGAAAATGAACATGACATTTTTGAAAACAAAGAAAGTGATGAATTAGAACAAGACAGTCACAGTGATAACACTAATGATTCACTTCCAAGTACAGAAGGAGGTGTCAATGATGAGCAAGATAAAGACCAAAGGGATTGTGAAGAAAAAAATGAGGGTAATAGTCAGCAAGAGAGTGCACAAGAGAACCAAGAAGAAGATGTGTTTGAGCATGAAAATGAGTACAATGATAGTAAAAACAGTGTTGAAATGAGTGAAGACAATGAAAATGGAGAAACAGAGGGAAAGGATTACTAAATTGAAGACCAAGAGTAGGCATATTATGAGGTTGAAACAGATCTTGAAGGGGCAGACAGTGCCCAAGGCAGTGGGACAAATGATACAGTCAATGAAAAAAACATCCAAGAAAATAGTCATGACAGTCATCACAGCAGTCATGATTGTCTTGACAATAATCAACCTCTAAATGACCAAGAAATTCAAAGTGATAGTGCAAGAAGCGATAGAGAAGAAGACCTTAGTGAAGGACAGAGCCAAAATGAGGCGAGTGAGGAGGCTAGTCATTAGTTAGAAGGCCAAGATGACAGTGAGAAAAACAATGATGATGATGAGGCTAAAGGTCAAGAAATAAGTGACCCAATGGAGCATAAAGTGACTCATGAAAGCCATGAAAAAGATGAAAAGGCTTATGACTTCATCAAGGATCAAGGCACCCTCATCACCCCTCTCACATGCACCTACCACAGAGGCAAAAGAGATGTGTTTGTTGCCTCAAAAAGGAAAAGGGCCATCTCTCCTCTAGCTATCAAGCACAAAGACAAAGGTAAGGCAAATATGGACAAAGGTGAGCAACAGGTCAAGGTAAGGAGAAGCAAAAGGATCAAGAGGACTTCTCAAGGGCCTCAATTCATTGATTTAGACAGTGACAATGAGGACAAGGAGATGAACACAAGATTGATTCTCTTGGAGAAAGATGCATAGCTTCAGGAGTGGGAAAGAGACTTTGAGATGGCACCACGTGTCATCCACTACTACAAAGAGGACCATAATAATTTCAAGGAGGTAAAGAGAAGCCCTAACCTACAAAAGAAAATGACCAAGCATTATGAAAGGAAAAACATGCTTGCTTGTGCCAAACTGAGGAAGGCCCTCATGGAGCTAGAAGACCTAAAAAGAGACAAATTATAGGAAAGCCTTGGAATTTTGGCTGAGGCTTCTGAAAAGGTGTCGAAGACCTCTTTAGGGGCCTCTCCACAAATTTTGAGGCAAATTGGACAAATTTTGTTTTTTCCAAATTTTGACCCCTCTGTGCGCAACACCCTAGACGCTACGCACAAAATTGGTGCATCCTAAGCTCTCAAATATTACATTTTTGGATTTATCACATCACCAGTGGTCTGCTCACCAATTTATAGATCATTTGATGCATTTTTACCCCCTCAAAAGGTCAAAAAACATAAACAATTTGACCTTTCTACCTCATTTCTAGACTAGGCATTGTGCACAGAGCAATGTTGGTAGATTTGATTTTTAGACAGGAAAATGGCATCCACTTAGCAAAAATCAAGATTTTTTGTAAATTAGACTCATCAGGCTTTCCAACAAGCCATCATGGAGCCAAATTTGATGTCAGATAGGGGTCAAAAACTCAGTTGCAAGAGACTATTCAAAAAATCCCACTTCTTCACCCCTATGAGCATCACCTGATGTAATGAGTGCTAAGTGGACTATTCAAAAAATCCTGAGAAATTAGTCATTTATGAATACCTCTCATGGAAATGGTCATAGATGAATGACTAAATTAACGCAGTTGAATCCCAAAAATGATATCTAATATAATGCACTGCGGAAACCCCTCATACTTAAGACCCTATTTTCTGCTGAAGTGGCGCTAAGCACAGAGGCCTCCTCTTGTGTTTTAGACCAAAAGTCAACAAAACACACTCATTTATTGCAAATAAATATTTTTGATTTTTTTGAGGCAAATTAAGCTATAATTAGGTGAAAATAGTTATTTTAGCATTTATTTCTTGGGATATGATATGCCTTGGGCCTTGCATGGTCTCTTGGCCATAAATGATATTTATGTCTATCTTTGACATTTTCCTACTACATTTAGGGTTTTAGTCCTCATTTGCTCCATAAATAGAGCATGAGGCCCCTATGTATTTTATTGGCATTTGATGAGCTTGAAGAGCAATATACATGGTTTCATGAGCTTGGAGAAGAAATTGGTTTTGTGAAGTGGATGAATGCCTTGTTTGGCTTGATGATGGAGAAGCTTGTTTGCAGGATTACATAGCTTGGTTAATGGTGATGTATTCCTAATTTGTCTATTTTTTCCTTTGTTAGCATTATCTTTCATGCTTCGTGGTTTCTATAAATTAGAAAAATATAGGTTGAGACATGTTCTTGGAGGCACCTCAGTCCTCCTGATTGTTATAGCTTTGATGTTTTCTCTTTTGGACATCTTAAAGAACTCTTGATTGCTCCTTAGGTCCACCAATTTTTTTTTTCATGTATGGTTAGTATGCTAGCTTATAAGTATTATTCATGGTATGCCCTGCTTAGTTAAAGTTTTCAAAACCCTATCTTGAAGCATTTCTGTGAAATATTGATTGTTAGGTTAAGTCAAAGAGGTCTCGTTCGATCTTGCCCTTTTCCCAAGCTTACCAACTTGTTTCAGAGTTCCCAATAAATTGATATTTGTTTTTTAGGAGTTCCCTCTCCATAAATTAAGTTATTTGTATTGTCTTATGTGTTTTCCCAAAATATGAAGGTGAATTTATAAAGTTAGAAGCTCGTATGCTCTCTATGTTTCACTAGAATGTTTCTCTTGGATGCTTATTAGTTTAGAATATTGTTTATTAAGCTGAATGGTTTTCCCTTCCTCATGAACTATAACTTTTAAACTATATTTTTTTAAGACATCTTAGTCTTTCCCAAACTTAATGTTCACTACACCTCATACATCACCTTAAGAATCCATTAACCTTGCTAAATTGGCCTTGAAATACACTCTGTTTCATCATCTTGACATTCTTTACTTTTACTTGACTCCATATCCCAATGGCTTTGACATACTCTCATTCCAACTATTCCACTTGACCATCTTACCCAACCAAAACAATAAACAAACCCTACACTTAACAACTAGCCTAAAATCAAAACCGTAGAGCAAAAAGAACACATCCTTTGCAACCAATAGAGAGATCCCTCTCGGAGTCCAGGAAGGCTAGGTCCTCGGACTCCAAACCTTGGTTCCATGTTACCCTGTAATTTGGTCTACCAATCTGCCAAATCACAGGACCCTAACAGGTGCAAAAAGAGCGCCCTCGCCTTATAGTCTCACAACATTGTGTTGTGAACTTTGGCATTGGTCCTTTCTATGACACAGTGGTCCATGATGTTTCTTCATTGGATTGTGCTGATATCGTGCTTGTTCTCCCTTTACAATAACAATTCCATGCTATCTATAATGCTAAACTTCCTGATTTTCAAAAAATATAGTTTCTTGAATAAATACTTATCTGTATAGAATCTATACTTATGTTTAGGATTATATAATTTGTTTTGGAGTTGTTCCTTTATGTTTTACTACAATCCTGATGTTGACAAGATTTAGCTAATTTTTTTCATCAATTTATCATAGAATATGCAAAAGGAAATGATTTTCAAAATGTGGCAAAATCACGGTTCTCCTGGTTATTTTATTGTTCATAAAAAGATAATCATGTTGCAGGAATGAGTTATCCTACAGTCTGTTTCAATTTGTAGATTTTATTTTCCTCCCCTTTTTTTACAAGGATGTAGATTTCATTTTCTTGTTGATGGTTTTTGCATGTATATTATCAAGCCCCAAATGATGGTAAGGAGCAAATCTTGAGAAGTAGTCATGGAAACAGACTCTATCAAAGGTTAATGTTACAATACCACTTCCACCTGGTACCAGGAAAAGTTTAATGGTTTGTGCATAAAGAAGAGTTATCTAACGATGGGGTTGAAAGGTAAACCTCATGTCCTAGCAGTAAGTCATTTATTTTCATTTCTTAGTTGTAAGTCATCTGTTTGATTTTGAGCTTTATTAGATCAATTATTTCAATAAACCAATATGCATGGACATTATTTCTCACCCGATGTAAGTTACTTAACATTGTTGATATAACATTAAATTCTAAGCCACTTTTATTTTAGGTCAGAGATTATATTGATTAAAAGGATGTTCATATTTTGAATGGTTTACTTAGATCTTGATTTTAAAAAGCTTTGTAAACCCCACATGGATGCTATTTTTTTAGGGTGAAATCTTTGCACCAATAAGTTCAAATGAGTCCTAGAACATAGGTATACATCAAGCACATCTTTGGCCTTTGTTGTGTATTTTTCATTCTTTTTATCATTGAAGGATGGTTATTGATTCATTTAAAACAAAGGATGGGAAGGTCCTGTCAATTCTCTTGACAAAAAAAAATCAAATGGAGTGGCAGAATTTTGTTTTAAAGGGTGAGCCAGAAATTGGATCTGGATCTAGAGACACAACAGACAGTGGAAAAAAAATGATGGTATTGACGGGTCTTCCATGCTAATCAGCTCTAAATGTTAGACCACTGCCCAAATTTCAGTTATTTGCAATGGAAATAGTGACTAGCATTAATATTTGTATGAATAACAAGTATGTTCACTATCCTATTCTTTTCTTATGAATGATATTAATTTTTCAAACTCCAACTAGTTTGTTGTTGAACTAATTAAAACTTTGATGACAAACATATAGTTTTCAAAGCTCCTTTCTAAATCTATTTTCTTGAGAAAATTTGTCTTTTTAATTTATCTACCATAATTGCTACTATGTGGCATATGATATGATATGATTGCCTAGATAAATAGATAGAAGTGTTATACAACGTAGTCTTTTTTAAATCCAAAGAAACAAGATTTCCAGATAAAAAATTTATTAATTAAGAACATATTTTAGACTTCTTAGCTAAGTTATGATTATATATCGATAGATAATTTTTTGTATGTTGATGTTGCGTTGTCTCTTTGGTTTCTATTAGGTAAGAATTGTTAACAAGGAATGTGTTCTTGAGCAGAAGGTGCAGATCTTATTCTACTATTGACAGGGATATCCATGGTTTTTAGGCATGGAATCAGAAACGTAGATGTTTTTATTTTTTAGTAAAAGATTTTTGAGAATTTAATTTATTGAAATTTGTATAATTTCAAATCTATAAAGGTTTCAAGATATAATTTTTAAAATTATAATTCTTTAAAGGGTGCTAGCTCAATGGCAGGGCACATGCTTTATAAGAAGGAGGTTGGTGGTTCGATTCCATCATGCCCTCATATTCATAGGGAATAGTGATGATCAGTTTTTGGTGACGGATGCTCTTTTGACCATCACCAATGAGCTTATGATGACATTTTTTTACCATCACCAAAATATGAAATGGTGGCTATCAATGAACACCACCATATATGCACATCAATAGTGACGACCATGAAAGGTCTGTCACCATAAATCTTTGTTGTTTATATGAAATGGTGAGGGTCACTTCTTGTCATTATATTCATTATTCGTGATAGACCTTGATGTCACCAATGAGATTATAATGAAATTTTTTGACCCTCACCAAATATAAAATGGTGATGGTCAACGAACGTCGCTATATATATGCACCAACCATGACGACCATGAAAGGTGCATCATAAAAAATCATTTTTTTCATATGAAATGGTGATGGTTACTATCCCTCATTATAATCAATATTCATGACAGACCTTGAATGTCACCACAACACATACTTTCGGTGATGTCACCTTTGGTGACATTTAGTTTTTTGGTGACGAAGGCTATTGTTCGTCACCATTGCTCATATGAAATGGTGATGGTCACTATCTATCATTTTAAATCATTATTGATGAAGAAACTTGAATGCCACCACAACACATATACTTTCGGCGATGCCACCTTTGGTGATGTTCATTTTTTGGTGACGAAGGCTCTTTTGACCCTCACCAATGATCTTATGGTGACATTTTTTGCCCCTCACCAATGTCCTTTTTTCTTGTAGTGGAAATTTCCATTTTTATGTACTATATTTCTATTTTTCCTATTTTGGAATAATACAGTGGTATCAGAGCATAATCTTGGCTCAGTCTATGGGGAACTACATTTATGTCATTTGAAGAAGAAGAACCTCTTATATACCGAGAGAAGAGGTATATTAATAGACGTCGCAAATTTCATTATACAAACGACGGAGAAGACAAAGGAAAGTTTGCAATATTGGGAGAAATGGATGAGAAAGAGTTTCTAAAGCTTCTTCTCCAAATTATCTAGGATATTTCCAGAGAAATCAAGGAGATGAGAGTGGAAAGGAAAAAGGAAACCCCAAGAGGGTTGCAAAATGGAGAAAGTTCTAGTACTTCACATCATTGGTGTGAGCAACCGATAGTGCAACAAATTTCACAGCGCTCCACTATGCCTACATTCCTAGTAGTAGGAAATGGGGTTGAAGGACCACAAGAGCAGAAGGCTCTTAGTGATTATTTTCTGGAATATGAATCTCAGTCTCAAAGGTTCCAAGAAAATATGAACTTCCAATAGTTCTTCCAGATCAAATACAATAGAGGACCCTGTAACAACAATAGAGGGCACATGCAGAACAATGATCTTCTGCGTACTATGTGTAATATCCCAAATTGAGAATGCAACAATAAATAAACACAATGATGGAGTATCAATGAGAAATTAACTCATAAAATGTGTTGAGAAACACATACCCATAATTAGTGTTACAACAACAACTTATTATGCCTTTTATGATCCCAAAAAGTGGGGAAATGCAACAATATGGACCATAAAAATGTTATCTTCAAGAAATTGTGCCATAACTATGAGAAATGGGACTTGGATGCCTTATTTCATACTATATACATCTCACAAAAAGAATGGGAGAAAAAAAAATCCCTCTAGCCATGCTAAACAGGTCTCCCCAAGCCCATACAACTCAAAAATTCCCAATCCCCATGACTTATGCCAACAGAAAATCCTGAAGCATGTGACAACGTTATTTTAAATGGGGTTTATGCAGAAATTTATAATAAATCATAGATCTGGAGTTTTCAATCATTCAATGGCTGAGAAAAATGGAGATCTCTTCCTTTTTATACAATATAAGAATAACCCGGCAAGGGATCCATGAAAGTACAAGTATAAAATACCAGATCTGCAGATATATATCTGAAACAACATAGTTATGCTACATATTTGTATATATGTAGTGGAATCATACAATATTATACAAGAATTCTTAATACAAGCCTCCTGGGAGAAGGGTTGGCCCTTATCCCACGGAACAAGCTCAAGATCAAGGGTCTTGACCCTACTACTGCAATACTGAGATAAATGACCCAGTTCCTGAAAGGAAATGCATTGTAGAATATGGGGAATGCTTTGGCCAAATGCCAAGATGTAAAATATGCTTAGAAATCTCTCTCACTGATCTCGCAAAGAGAGGGATGCTTCCTCCTCTGAAAAAAAAGTGATTGAAGTGGTGTTGTGAAACTTCCACTGCAACACCCTGCAACACAAAGTTGCACTCTGCAGAATAACATTGTAGCTAAAGGAGGATGCTTGGCCTCAAGCCTGAATGTGGAAAAATGAAGTACAATGATCCACCAAGAGGACTCTCAAGGTAGGAGAAAGAATCCCTAAGCAGTAATGCCTTGTGCTAAGCAACACTGCAACTCTGCTAAACAACAAGAGAATAAAAAATAGTCATGCATACCATAAAATAAATAATAATCAAGCTAACCTCAAATGGCTGCCCTCCTCTTCCTTATAAACTATGTTAGCCTCCTCACCTTGGGTCCCACCCATTAGGGTTTCCAACATCATATGATCAATATCCCTCCAAAACTGCGTTGTATCTCCATCAAGGCCACTCCTCCATAACCATGCTGTTTGATTTCATCAAAGTTGACCTCTTCAACCTGATTTACCCCTTTTCACACCCAAGTGTCTTCAATATAGTTCTCATATGTTTGTTTAAACTGATCCTTGTTCATATTGAGCTATTTGCATTGATGATCAAGTCTTCTACATGAACGTTGTTGACTTGTTCAAACTTGACTTTGTCCACATCCAATTTCTCTTGTTCACACATGATGGTGTCAAATCCAGCTACTAGAATGATCCCGTTTCACACCAAAATGGGTTTTATGCTAATTCAAGTTAAGTATGGGTCTCTTTCCCCCATTTATTCATCTACTAGGTGCAAAGATCAAAATTCAATATTCCTATTAGCTGCATGCTAATGTAAGAATATTACAGTCCTCCCCTCCCAAATGTTGCTTGTCCTCAAGCAACTGCAAGGATAGAACTGAAGAGTCTCCTCTCCTCCTCCTGTATCATCCTCATATGATGAACTCCTCCAAGGAATATGATGTTGTCTCAACAATGAATCTCCATAGTTCCCCTCCCAAGTATGCAAGCTAGCAATTGGTGAGCATCCCAAATAGCCATCATCATGAAAAGGTGAAATACTCAAGGAGGAAACTATGTGTTGTCAAGAGGTCCTCTCAAGGAATGGGGTTTGAAATGTGTTGGGAACTATCATTTCCATGTAAAGAATCCATCTCGAAGTTATCATCCATATAATATGAGTCACCCTCCAACATGACAACTCATGAAATATCTCCTCCACCTTTGGTTCTTGCAATGTAGGTGGGCTGAATAACTAAACATGGTAGACAAAATGGCCTACCCCACGCTATCTTCTTCCCCATTTATGATAAGTGTGGATAATATGCTGATCTTGGGCTGCAATAAGGTTGCCCTCAAGTGGCAAGAAGAAGATTAGATCTCCAAATATCCTTTCTCCCATGTCATGAATCATGTTGGCCCAAATCATCCCATTCAAAATGAATGGCACATCATTACCATTTGGCATCCAAATCAGAAAATTGTAGAAAGTTATGTGTAATTTTGGATGATACCAATGGTTTCTCAAGTGGTTACAACATAGTATTTCCAACTGCTGCTTTAGATCATCATGTGGCAAGTGGTCTTTCAACAAGATGATAGTTGTGCATGTTTTCACATCTACCATGAGGTGGTAAATAGCATTATATATCAGATGAGTACAATAATAATGAAAACACACTTGTCCAAGGTCATGTAGAGAAGGGTTATCTCCCTAATAAATGTTGGTTCTATCATGTCCATGAAGCCCATAAATAATCTTTCCCTCTTGTGGAGCAAGGCACTATACATACATGGTGAGAAGGTGTACATACTCAATGAAATAATCAATAAGTACAGAAATATATTTCTTACCATGCATAATGACTAAGCTGAAAGTGAGGTCCATGGATGAGTCCTCCCATGAGAATCTTCTCATAAAAATCTACAACAAGAGAGGATGCATGCTCCCCTTGGAACACTCCATCAATAGAAAAATAGTCCCAAGTGACAACGCTGTTGGCCCTAGTGATAAGGCTCTTGTCACTCCATGATTCCCTTCCTGACATTCCACATGTCAAAGTCATCCACTATCATTTTGCTATGTGTGTAAATCTTCTTCCTATGTGGAAGCCCCTCCATATCCTTCAATGTTGAAGGGTAGCCCCTTTGCACCTTGAATGTGCCATAAATTCGTCCAGAAATATCATGATGAGTATGGAGTAATTTATGCCCATACTCTCCCAATAGTAACCATAGCAACAAGGACTCTTACTTCCTCCTTGAATTATCATGATGCAAGTCATGGAGCAACAATACAGTAATGTACATGTGATATGTCTCATCAACATAATACAAACAAGCTCCTTTATGCCACATCATGTGAGAGTTATCCTTCCTTCCAAATCCAAGTACATACATGAGATACATCGCAAAAAAAAATATATGTAAATACATGAGACATATCCCAAATAAGAGTAAATACATGGCCATAAGATATAACATGTGATGTCCAAACTCTCTTCTCCACAACCATAGTAACCATGCCTTTTTCTTATGAATTCTATCATGGAGACATAAGGCATGAGATAAGAAAATATGGACCTTTGGGTAGTAACCATACTAACCCAAGAGTAGCCAGTGCAATCATGCTTCTTGCTGGCATGTGTCATAGATCTGCAAGTGGTTTGGAAAACCCTTGCTCCATATTATCATCCACTCATCACAATGTGGGTGATGGATCTCATTCTGCAAATATTTGGTATCCTTCCATTGTAGGACACCAACCTCCTCAAACCTTTGAATAACCTTGCACTTAATGAAATATTGAAGTGCACCTCTAATGAGATATCTTAATGAGACCTTCTCCTCATGCATGGCCTTCCAAAACCAATGGGGTTTTGGATCTTCTGTAGGTAGAAGTCTCTCTTTGAACTGTGGCATGCTCATCGAGAAAGTGTCATCTAGAAAGGAGAAAGTGTTTCTCATCTTCTGTTATTTCTTCCTCCATTTCTTCCTCAATGAAGCTTCCATCTGAATTCTCCCATGAGGAATGGGTCCTCCTTTCTTCACTATTGCTCTTGGACATCGCAGTGCAATTCTGTTGATCTAGATTAGGAGTATGTTCTTACCCTTAGTCATGCAAAGGTATATTTCCACAATCCTCTAAAATATTTGTTGAAATAATAGAAATTTGAAATTCAATCATACCTTGATGGGATTTGAGAACACCTTGTATGGCTGCAAGAGTTCCTTCTTCTACTGTGTTATCTCCCTCAATTGTTGATGTTGAAGGCTGCTCCTCCAAGGTTGTGACAGTGCTGGTACAAGTCTCCTCAAGTGGTGGTGAGGGCTCCTTCCTCTCATATTTTTCTTCATAAAATATCTTGATCACCCTCTGAGTGAAATCTACAAAACTAGATACTCCTGCATGACTTATGTGATTGAACCACCAAGTGCTTGCCTTACCCTCCATGTGCAGTGTTTTAATCTCTACTACCTCTCTCTCTACCACTGGATGTAGTAGGAAGAATGCCTTAAGTGCTTTTTCCCAAGCCCTTGGTGCAGATGTCCCATCAAAAGTGGAAAATAGAAACCTAATGCCTTTGATTTCCCTTTTGCGGCAGGGCCTCCTCTCTTCCTCTAGTTGAATGAACTACGGGAAGGCTAGAGTCTCCTTGAAGGCTCTAGGGTGAGATTTTTACTGAACAAGGTATTTAGTAAGAGTCTGATGATCCAAGTGTCATCCATGCTTCTTGTCTTCTTCTCTATGAGAATAGGAAGTGCATGGTCCTTCCTCTTCTTGAAACCCTCTAGGAGTTTCATTGCACCTCTTCTCGTTTATCTTCTTAACCTCCTTGGAGAGGTTCTTCCTAGATATGAACAGTGATGAGGTAAAGCTAATCCTCTCCATCATTCTGATCTTTCTCCTTCTCTTTTTATTCTTATTCTTTTGATAGAATAATAGTTGGAACTCACAGGTTGAGCAAATACTATGCTCTGATACCATTGTAATATCCCAAAATGGGAATGCAACAATACATAAACACAATGTTGGAGTAGCAGTGAGAAATTAACTCATAAAATGTGTTGAGAAACACATAGCTATCAATTATTGTTACAACAACAACTTATTATGCCTTTTATGATCCCAAAAAGTGGGGAAATGCAACAATATGGACCATAAAAACGTTATCTTCAATAAATTACGCTATAACTATGAGAAATGGGACTTCGATCCCTTATTTCATACTATATACATCTCACATACAAAATGGGAGCAAAAACAAATCCCTCTAGCCATGCTAAACAGGTCTCCCCAAGCCCATACAACTCAAAAATGCCCAATCCCCATGACTTATGCCAACATAAAATCTTGAAGCATGTGACAACAATATTTTAAATGGGTTTTATGCAGAAATTTATAAGAAATCATAGATGTGGAGTTTTCAATCATTCAATGGCTGAGAAAAATGGAGATCTCTTCCTTTTTATACAATATAAGAATAACCCGATAAGGGCTCCATGAAAGTACAAGTATAAAATACCATATCTGTAGATCTAGATATGAAACAATGAAACTATGCTATAGCTCTATATATATGTAGTTGAATAATACAAGAGTATAAGAGAATGCTTAATACAAGCCTCCCGGGAGAAGGGTTGGCCCTTATCCCACAGAACAAGCTCAAGATCAAGGGTCTTGACCCTGCTACTACAATATTGAGAGAAATGACACAGTTATTGCAAGGAAATACACTATAGAAGATGGAGAATGCTTTTTTCAAGTGCCAAGATGTAAAATATGCTCAAATATCTCTCACTGATCTCCCAAAGAGAGGGATTCTTCCTCCTCTGAAAAACAAGTGATGGAAGTGGTGTTGTGAACCTTCCACTGCAACACCCTGCAACACAATGTTACACTCTTCAGAAATAACGTTGTAGTTGAAGGAGAGTGCTTGTCCTCAAGCCTAAATGTGGAAAACTTAAGTACAACGCTCCACCAAGAGGCCTTTCAAGGTAGGAGAAGGAATCCCTAAGCAGGACTGTCTTGTGCTAAGCAGCACTGCAACTCTGCTAAACAACAAGAGAATGAAAAATATTCATGCAGACCATAAAATCAATAATCATCAAGCTAACATCAAATGGCTACCCTCCTCTTCCTTATAAACTACGTGAGCCTCCTCACCTTAGGTCCCACCCATTAGGGTTTCCAACATCATATGATCAATCTCACTCCAAAACTGTGTTATATCTCCATCAAGGCCACTCCTCCATAATCACGTTGTTTGATTTGGTCAAATTTGACCTATTCAACTTGATTTACCCCTTTTCACAGCCAAGTGTCTTCAAGCTAGCTCTCATATGTTTGTTTAAACTAATCCTTGTTCGTATTGAGCTATTTGTATTGATGACCCATTCTTCTACATGAATGTTGTTGGCTTGGTCAAACTTGAATTTGTCCACATCCAATTACCCTTGTTCACACATGATGGTGTCAAATCCAGCTACTATAATGATCCTCTTTCACACCAAAAGGGTTTTTATGCTAATTCAAGTTAATTATGGGTCTCTTTCCCCCATTTATTCATATACTAGGTGCAAAGATAAAAAATGAATTTTCCTATTAGTTGCATGCTAATGTAGGAATATTACACTATGGGTATATTCTTTCTGCCTACTTTTGATGGGTCATCCAAATGCATGACAAAGGCTTGGATGGAAAAAATAGACATTTATTTCTAGCTAAACCAAGTAACAGAAACTGAAGCTATTAAGATAGCAGCACTAGACCTTGAAGTTGAAGCACATGAATGGTGGTTCCAAGGAATATCTACATTGGGGCATGCACGTGTGAATGCATATGCAGAGTTCACCTAGAGATTGGTAGAGATATTTTACCCAAGAGATCCAGAGGTACACTTTATTGAGCTAGCTAAGCTCAAGTGGTTGAGAAACCCAAGGACTTATATCTCTGAGTTCTTGAAACTTTTCGTCATGGTTCCAGATCTATCTATAGCTAGGATAGTATACATGTTCGTTGATGGACTAGAGGAGCCTTTGCATGAGTTAGTAAATTCCACTAGACTAGCTAAGCTCCAAGATTCAATTGAGTGAGCTAGGGACTTACAAGATGCTTTTCCAAGGGAAAGAGCTCCATTCCAGCAAAACCCAACATTCCTGTCAAAGGGGAAAGATATGAAAGTTCCACCCCCAAATGGGAACCAAGGCAAAAGATCTCTTAGTGATGATATTCAGAGAGATTTGAGGAGGAGGAATCTTTGCTTCACTTTCCAAGAACCATAGGCACTAGGGAATCGATGTGCTGCTGGAAAGGCACATTATATTGAAGTATTATCCAATAGTGAAGAGAAAGAATAAGGGGAGTTGGAATGGGACACCAATGTTGTGGTGCCGGGAGAGGATCCACCACCACCAGGATGTGGAAATGGATCATTTTCTCCAACTGGAGGAGCCCTTGCTACTTTGTGGGGAGTTCCCAACTATCTGACATTGAGAGTTTGAGGCACCGTTCAGGGGTAGCAGGTGTCGATATTGATAGACAGTGGGGCTACCCACAATTTTATTGATACCCAAATAATGTAGAGAAGAGGCATACCCACAGATGATTTTGAGGGATTCTCAGTTTTGATTCTATGAGCTAGACCCATACACTGTGTGAAGTATGTTATAGCATTGACTGTAACTTTGGGGACTTACACATTGATAGCTCACTTCTTTGTGGTCGATATTCATTACACCAATGTGATATTGGGTGTACAGTGGTTGATCACACTGGGAAGAGACCCCATAGATTGGGAGACCTTGGAGATGGAATGGAAAGATAAGAAGAGTGGTAAGAACCAAATAATCAGGGACATGCACACCTATCCACCCCGAGTAGTCTCAACTCATAGGATGGAGGCTGATTTTCACGGAGGAGACATATAATGGGAAGTAGACATGTGTATGTTAGAGGCGGGAGGCAAGGAAAAACCAACCCACTCTGATTTTCACTCTATTTTGGACTGCTGCTCTATAATATTTGGGGAAATTCCACCAGGAAGGCCACCAGACTGAGGATTTGAACATACTATTGAGTTGGATCACGAGATCCAAGAAGTAATCACCACACCCTATAGGCACCCCAAATCTTACAGGGATGAGATTGAATGAGCTATTCAGGAGCTCTTGGCTTTAAGACATATCCGACCCAACACCAGTCCTTTTGCTTCTTCTTTCGTCTTGGTGAAGAAGAAGGATGGTACATTGTGGATGTGCATTGACTATAGAGCCTTGAATAAGAAGACAATGAAGAATAGGTACCTGATTTCCAATATTGATGATTTGATGGATGAGCTGAGGGGATCGAAGTTCTTTTCAAAGATTGATTTGAGGTCGGGGTACCATCAGATCAAGGTAAGGGATCAGGATATCCCCAAGACTGCAATTATATGTCATTATGGCCACTTTGAGTTCTTGGTGATGCCCTTTGAGCTGACCAATGCTCCGGCTATGTTTCATTCTTGTATGAACCACATCTTCTATGGTTAGTTAATAAAAAATTTTCTTATTTTATTTGATGAAACTCTCATCGACATCCACACATGGGAAGAGCATCTGCAACATATTGAGACACTATTACGCATTTTGGAGGAGCATCAATTCTATGCCAAGCTCTCCAAATGTGAGTTTAGGCTCACAGAGATGATTTATTTAGGACACATCATTGGAGTGGATGGACTAAGGGTCCATGAGGAGAAGATTTGTGCTATTTAGGATTGGCCAGAGTCAAAGAATGTAACAGAACTTTGGTTGTTTGTAGGCATCTGCAGTTACTACCGAAATTTTGTCAAAGGGTTCTCCCAACTAGCAGTACCACTCACAGATATGACTAAGAAGGGAGCCTTTGGTTGGAAAAACACTGTGCAGAGGGTCTTTCATAGGCTCAAGTAGGTGATGAGTAGTTGTCTGGTGTTTGTATTTCCATATTTCAACCAGCCCTTTGTGCTGGAATGTGATGCTTCAAGGGAGGGTATTGGCGCAGTCTTGATGTAGGGGGCCATCTCATATCCTTTGAGAGTCAGAATTTGCTACCACATGAGAGATTTTTTCCCATATAAGACAAGGAGTTGTTGGCCATTATGCATGCATTGGCCAAATTCAAATAGTATCTGGTAGACAACAGATTCCGAGTAAATATTGATCAGAATAGTCTTCGGTATATTCTTGAGCAGAATAAGTTGCACGAGAGGAAAAACAAATGGGTTAGCGAACTCTAGTCATATGAATTTGACATTGAGTATGTAAAATGGAAGAGAAATGTGGTAGTTGATGCCTTATCATGGTTACAAGTTGCATTGTCCTTGATGAGTGTGGATTCATATTGGAAGGCCTAACTGTTGGTGGAGTATTCTAAATACCACTTCACATGTGAGATACTAGATGGGTGGGTGACCGATGAGAGGTATAGAGTAATGGATGAGGTCATATACTACCAGGACAAGATCTTCATGACTAGAGATTATAAGCTCAAGGAGAATATTTTTCATGCAGCACATGATTCGCCGCTCTCAGGCCACCAAGGTTTCACAAAGACGTACCGAGCCATCAGAGAGAGATTCTCATGGAAGGGTATCAAGGAGGATGTTCTCCAACATATGAAGGAGTGTGTAGTTTTCCAGAAGAATAAAGGGGAGAACCACCATCCTGTAGGGTTTTTACAACCACTTCCTGTTTCGGAGAGGAAATGGGAGAGAATTTATATGAACTTCATTACCTGTTTTCTAGCAGTACAGGGTAAGGATTGTATCTTTGTGGTCATTGATCGACCAACAAAGTATTTTAATCTCTTCACGGTACACTGCTTCACAAGTGGATGAGATTTTGTTTAGAGATGTTTTCAGACTTCATGGTCTTCCTAAGGCCATAGTCAGTGATAGAGATAGCCGCTTCAAGGGTGCCTTTTGGCAGGAGATTTTTAGTTTGGTAAGTACTGAGTTGATCACACTGAGTACCAGTTATCACCCCCAGACATATGGGTAGATAGAGATAGAAAACAAGTGGCTGGAAGGCTACTTTCAAAACTATGTTTCAGGGCAGCAGAGTGCATGGTTGTGCTAGCTCCACTTGGGAGAGTATTTCTACAATATGACATTTCATATTTCGATCGGTATGTCTCCATTTCGAGCTCTATATGGTTATGATGATTTATCCTTTGTTGATTTGATTTTTGGAGCAAGAAAGGCTCCTATAGCCAAACAGTGCATCCAAGAGAGTCGGGATATACTTCGTGCTCATAAGTAAGACATTGATACAACCCAAAACCAACAAAATTTATATGCAGAGCATGGTTGGGTGGAGAGACAATTTGAGGTGGATGATCTCGTCTATCTCTGTCTTCAACCTTACAAGAAGTCTATGCTGAAGGAGAAGGGGGCTGAGAAGATTAAGCCTCGCTTCTATGGGCCATACAGGGTGATCTGTCATGTTGGGGAAGTAGCATATGAGTAGGAGCTCCCCTTTGGGAGTAATATCCATAACATTTTTCATGTCTAATGCCTCAAGAAGGCCATTGGGAAGCATGAAGCTGCTGCTATGGAGCTCCTACCTATTGATGATGAGGGCCATCTGTTTTTACAACCAAAATTTATCTTGGATACTTGGGGGAGGCAACTAAGAAAGAGGGTGATCAAAGAATATCTAGTTCGATGGAGGAACTGTCTGAATGAGGATGCCACTTGGGAAGGAGAAAATATTTTTCAACATCCATCCTTGAAGTTTCTTGAGGACAAGTAATATTTGAGAGGGGAGAACTATAATATTCCTAATTATTTTTTATCTAGTTAGAATATTAGATTTTGTTTTTGTCAACAAGATAGATGAATAAGAGGGTAGGGGGACCCATAAATCCCTTTAGTAGGAATAAAACCACTTCTAATTTCAATGTCGATCAATGCATCTATATAGGGTCAAGATGAATAAACCACTCCTTGGTGTGAATCTGGGTCAGTGCATGTGGATGGGGTGAATTTGACCAAATCAACAACATAGTCATGGAGGTAGTGGAGACAATGGATGACATTGCAGAAACCCTTTCTGGGTTATCTTGGAATAGTGCTAGAAATATGAGATCTATGATCTTAGAAATTTCTGAGCACCTCATCAGTAGATATACACATTCCTAGTTTCCAGTAGCAGTATTTTCCAGTAGCACTGTGTAGTGGCATCATTCCAGTAGTTGTTGTAGCAACAACATATCATGTGTTGATTTTTAGGGCCATTTCAAGATTTTATATCTAGCTTGAGTGTCTTTCTTCAAGAACTTGTAATTCATCTCTGCTATTGCATATAATAAAATGGCTCAGCTGATCTTCTCATGTATTTAATGTATTGATGTTTACTGCATTTTCCAGTTTTATGTACTATATTTATGTTTTTCCTATTTTGGAATATTACAATTTCTTAGAGGCCTATGAAGATACTTAACTTGGTATTATGAAGTTTTGAGTTTTTTTTAGAGAATCAAAGTGAAAGGTAAGATTTTCGATAAACAACATTTACAAAATGGGAAAAATTCTTCGATAGATAGAATTCCGATAAATAAGGCCTTTGTTATTTGAATGTTTTCGGTGGAAATTCTTTCCGAAATTTTAATTGATTTTCACTTTCGATATCAGAGTCTGAATATAAATATTTATTTTAAAACTTTTAAACAAGAGTTCTGATAAAAGGAAGCCCAAAATTAATATTGGATAAAAGCATAATATCGGAAATTGGATATGGTAATAGCTCAATATGACTTACGAGATTATGAGATCGAGGAATTTGAGCAGATAAAATAGAATAGGCCTCATGCATCACATAAAAAAATACCATAATGTGTTTTTAATGGTTCTGATATACATAAACCTAAGATTTCAATAAGACAAAAGATTTGAAATATTTGAGGGATGGTATCGGAAAGTGCAAAAAAAAAACATAAAATCGAGATTCCAATAATTACCTAATATAGACTCGATCATGAAATATGCCAATAAATGATGTACCAAAGGTAAGTGCTCTATTAAACAAGGTTTCCAAGAGAAACCTTCGAAGAACGAAACTCTGCTAAACAAAGACCTTGCTACATTTTTGGCAAAATTTGTTTCAGAAATTTAAATATAATTTCACTTCTGATATAAGAAGTCCTGATATGGAAATATTGAATTTTAAAAGGAAGTAAGATATCGAAACAAAAGTACATTTTAACTTTTACAAATAATACTTATGATATTAATCATGCCCGATAACGAATTATTTTTAAGTATATGTAATGTGGAAACATTTCCTTTTCAATAAATCAAACATTTATATATCGGAGGTAAACAATTTTTAAAGATTTTATAAATTTATTTTGATGAATTTTATTCTGATAATGAGATAACTTAAAGTTTTGTAGAAATTATTTCAAGAGCACTTAAATTTGTCTATAAAATAAGATTCTAGGGAAAGGCGTGTGAGATTTGTTGAATATGAGAATAAATAGGGTATCAGAGATATTGAAAACCATTATGAAACTAAAATCAACTTACGAACTTTGATACCACAAGATTCCAGTGAAGAAAGTGAAATAGGGGTGTTTTCCTTCACTGAGAGTAATGGTCATGATAGTGGAGCAAAAGGCCATGTGGATCTCGGAGAGGCAAATCTCAGAATTTGTTTTAAAATAGTTCTGATATAATATAGACCCAATAATTTGATAAGCTAGAAGGCTCAAAATCTCAAAGAGAATAATCTCGGAAGAATGAAAAGCAGAGGATCAGAATTCCAAAATTTACCAATTAGAGGATCTGAGCTTTTATAGAAGAAACATGTGCGACTCAAGTGGATGTAAAATGAATGAGCATAGTGGAAAAGTTTTTAAAATCAACCAGAAAATGTAATATTGAGAACATGCATAGATAAAATCATGGTTTAGATAATTTTCTGTAAGATTTTGGAGAAAACATTCCTCTATTTGTAGCAAATCTAATCAATAAAGAGTCTATGAATCTTCAAGTTCTCCCATGCATTTCTCAAAATTCACATATGTTCAACATCCTCTACTTCTTCAATCTAAAATGCTAAGTAATTAACTTTAAAATTCCATTCACTTCAAATTTACATCAGAGGACAAAAGTGGTGAAAATGAGCCTTTAGAAATACTTGTGAATCAAAAATTTCCAAGCCATAGAAATTCCTTGGAATTTGTTTTCTGATATGATGTCATTACAAAAAACATTTTTTTAACAATGTGATGAAGTTTGTAAAAAAGACAATCAAGCACTTCAAAAGTGTGTACAATTCGACTATATAAGAAATTTGATATGTTCTAAGCCACTTTATTAGAAAATGAAGGGGAATGCCAAGAAAAATCTGGATTCATTACTTGCTTATTAAAAATCTACAATAATGAAATAAATTCAAACAGAAAATGAACTTAAACAAAATTAATTTGTTCCTAATTCTAACTTAATCAAAGGAATCATGACTAGGTATAGTCATACTTCCAATGTAACCATTCTCTCATTTTAAGTACAAGTCAAACATCAATAACAAGAATATAGTTAAACAAACAAAATAAATTTGAATATAGTATGTACAGTAATTTCTAACATATTTACAAGAAGCAACTTCTTTACAACCACCTTCTCTTGAAATATCCTTTTCAACCAAATTTCAATTCGATCCTAGAAATATGGATGTATTTCCATTAATTATGGATGAGGTTCAAAAGAGAAGGTAATAGACTAGATTGTGGAAATGCATTTTTAGATACAATGGCCTACATGAATTTGCAATTCTTATGTACAAATGTTAAATTAATAATAATATTTTTTGGAGGAAAATTTCAAAGTATCTTTCAAATGGGTCAATGAAATATGGATGGAAGTTTGATATATTCAATAGAAGATCATTGATTGAATTAGATCATCGGTCATATTGTGAAGATATACTCTCTTATTGGCACTATTTTTCAGAGTAAAGGATCAAGTGATAAGAAATGAACATCAATTGGAATTGGAAGAGTAATAGCTCTTGATGTTCATGATTATAATTTGAAACTTCATTTTCCCATTCAAACAATGCATCAATTGAGTGTTAAATATTTAACTTCTTAATATTCCAGCATAAGATATCAAAAAACTGAAAAATGAAAACATAATTTTTTTTTTAAATCAAACAAAATAAGTGAAGGAAAAATAAGAAAATCAAATCACTATTTATAGTAGTATTAAAATTATCGTTACATCACAATTGAGACTTACTTGAATTAATTGCATCTTCACAAGAATTGGCCAAAATAATGAAATTATGATGATTTCCAACACCAACTTTTGAGTTATATAGAGGATCGAGACTATGAATAAGAATGATATCTTGATAATGATAAAAATTATAGATTTGGATGGGTTCATGAATGATCTGAAAATGGAGCTATTTGTAATGCTATGCAAAGTATCCATTTCCATATAATTTAATGTGCAAAGTGTTCTCCATGAGCAGGTTAAACAAAGTAGTTTTGGTAATGTTCCTGAGTTTTATGTGTGAGGATTTGATATTTAAATTTATTGTTTAATATATCACAACAGATATACACAGCAAGTAAACTTCACCATATCATAACACAACAAAATGATGAGGCATTTCACCCCTCCTGGGCTACATCTGTCGGTCCAAGGCTCCAAAGTGGCATGTCCTTGCTCTATTAATTTTCTAAAAATGGTTGCACAGTGAAAAATATGCATAAAGAGAAAAAACAAGCTGTGAATTTGACTTTAGAAGACAAAAATAAGCTAAAAATGGCTTTTGTTTCACCTCAAACAGTGAAGTACAACCCAATACAGCTCCATCTCCCTGATGGCCCTAATGGCTCTTTCCTCTTCCCTGAAGCAGAAATGGCTGAATAAAACCTCTATTAACTTTGAAACCTATCCCAAACTCTGTAGAATGCTAAAGAAAGCCAAATTTGACTAAAATTTCTTCTTGTTTGGTCGAAAATTGAGAAAGTTATGATCCAAACAAGATTTTTCCCAGTGGCACTAGAAAACCTCCTCCAAAACTGGAGGAACTCCAGTTAACTCACCAACAAAGGCGGAATTTCTCCAACTGGTGGAACCATGTGCTAATTTAGGGATAACATTAGGTGTGACTGTTAGATAGTTGGTGCGTTCACATGCAGTTTTTCCGGGCGGTAAAGTCTTGCTGGTGGATAAGGTTTGAACTGTGCTCTCAGTCACAGGTCAGAGGTCCAATGGATAGAGTGCTAGAAAAAAGGTGCTTAACCCTTTGTTCTACTGATTGGAAAAGGTGTTAATCCCTTGGTTCTTGTTTTCTAGTCACCCGACAACAGGGTTTAAGCCCTGAGGGCTTAACTAACCTCTGCCCATTCGACATGAACCAAATATCCATTCATCTGCCTAACTCTTCGTTTACCGATGATCCGAGCCTTTGTTCAACACATCGACCTAACTCCATTTACTCCTACACGACTCTGCATTCAACCTCCACCTAATTCTGCCTCCATTCAAGTTCTTGTCCGTGTCGTGTTGGTCGGGTCAGCCCTGCCATTGTAGTTGGGTGAGGGTTCGAAAACCATGCCCTCCACACTTTTAAATGGACTTTTCAACCCATGGCTTGGGGCCACATGGCAGCCTCCAGGTAGGCCATGTGGCACCGTATGATAAGCCTATATAAACTTAATAAAAATGAAAATTTTCCATAATATTTTTTTTTTTTAAATTGAAAAAATCATAGTAAAAAAGTCTTATTTTAGAGGTCACTAGATGATTTCAAACCTTAGTAACTTTCACATACGACATTGGTTTTGAGTCCCATTCATGGTGCCAGAATCACAGTGACGAGGCCTTTTTGGTTGTTCAGATTGCAACCATTTCTGAGCATTTCCATTTTGAGCATTTTTTTCACTTGGACATGATTGCCTCATCACACCTCCCCAATGGGAAGCTTTTGGAACCCAAAAGCTCTCTGAATTATAGAAATTGAAGATGTGGAGACTGATTCTCCACTCTTCTAACCTTGAACCACTAAAATATCCCTGATTTCATCAAATTGAGCTTCTCATAAAAAGATAAATTCTTCCTTGAATTTGATGACCGACTCTTGCTAACCTTGACTGTGTCATGATGCAAATTTTGAAATTTGCAGAACATAAAATAAAATTTGTTGAAATCATACTGTTCCTACAATGATCTACCTTCTAAGGAAACTAAAAATAAGATTCACCTTACCAACTGTCCTTATGGTGAATTTTTGTCGAATGAGCCATGCACTTGTGTCGATTCCCGACCAAGTTTTCTCGCCATACCAACCTACAATTCTGAAACTAGCAATGACCCTTGCTGAAATTTGTGTCCTCTTTTTTTGCATGCTTTTCCCTTTCTTGGATTCTTGCACCACTTTGCACTGAAACTTTGTTCTCTGCACCGATCGACACCAAATACACTTTGTGCAACATCTTGTCATCTTCTTCTAAAGACGACCTGCTTCCAGTCTGAAACATATCATCATTTGTATCAGCAATAATATGAAAAGGATTATGTACAAAATATTTTTGCTTAATCATCAACAAAGTCAAATTTTGACTTGCATTGACAAGCCTTTTCAATTGCCCTGTATTCACTAAATAAGATTCTAGCTTCTTTCGATGTGCTCTCACAATAAACTCCTTGCCATCCTTGAATATATGATACTTGTTCTCATGGAGATGGAAGATCTCTTTTCTGTCATATAAGTATGGACTACCCAACACCACACCTATAATGCCAAGTGGTACCACATCTAATTCAACCAAGTCAACATAATGAGCTGTTATGGTGAAGCACAACATGCACTTCCTTTAACCTTGTAAATTAGCATCCTTGCAAATCCAACCAAGTGGATATGGCTTTGGATGTGGAATGGTCTCAAGTTTCAGCTTCTTGATTAAGTCTTCTGAGATGATATTCGCTTGTGACCCACTGTCAAATAGTGTTTCTATATTTTTGTGTTTTGAAATGATCCTCACATGAAATAGCTCTATCTTCCTCTCTTCATTTGGAGCTTCTATGTGATAGTTTAAAGTGCTAGAACTGGGATTTGTTTCTTTTACAATCTCTTTCCCCTTTATGTTTTTTAGTTCCAAAGCTATGCTTTTAGTTTCATATCTTGATTCAGACCCTAAGTATTGTTCAGCTATTGAAACCATTTTTCCTTTTTCTCTGGCCTTATCTTTGGTTTTAAATTTTTCTGGCTTCAACTCCAGGTGAAGTTTCCAGCAATGGTCTTCATTGTGGCTTGTTTTGGAACATTTTTTACAAAATAATTTTCCTTTTTCTTTCCTAGAGTTTGCATTTATTTTACTCCCTTTGCCTTTAAATTCCCTATCCTCATTCCCATCAAAATATTGTTTACCTATAGCCTCTAAATGCGCGGCTTGGACACAAACCTCATCTAGACTAGTAGGATTGAACATAAGGATAGTATGTATAATATAGCTGTGTAAAAAAATATATATATTTTAGCAAAGTCTCCTAGATATGCAAATCAATTCCAGGTAATAAAGCCCTTCGTCTAAACTCTTGGGTGCAATCTTGAACACTTTGTCCCTTAAGTTGTCTAAAACTTTGCCAATTCATGATAGCCTTTTGTAAATGAGTTAATGGATAAAATTGTTCTTTAATTGCAAAAATAAATTCAGCCCATGATAAAGTGATCTTACCATGTTTTTTAATTTCACCCTTAGTCTTGGCTTCCCACCATACCAATGTTGCTCCCTCCATTCTCAAAGAGGCTAACTTAATCTTGGTGTCATCTTCATGAAGGTTTTGTATCCTCAAACAAACTTCCAACTATCTTATCCAATTGTCAAGTTTCTCTACATTAACCTCACCATTAAACATAGGAAACTCAAATTTAACACCAAGCTTTAAAAATGGAATTTTTCCAGTGGTTTTAGACTTGTGGGATTGATTCACCGAAGTAGAGGATGACGATGTAGAGGAATAGGATGAAGATGCGAATGGTGGATCACCATTTCCTTCGTGTCCTTTCTTTGACTTATCATCACTTTTCTTTCCTCCTGAAGAACCCTCTCCTTCTTTCTGGTGTCTAGACTCTTCTCCTACAAGCCTGTCATTCCTTTCTTGGTAGAGTATCCTCACCATCTCTGTCATGTCCAGGAAAGCATTTCGAAACAACTGTTCCTCTTCTTTGGGATCAATGTCTTCAGGAGCTTCTCCTTCTCTTGAAGACATACTTGAGGCTTCTTCTATGGCTCTTGGAGGTGGCTCTCTGGTCCTTCTTGGTTGAGGATTACTTTGTGCTCTAACCAAGTGTCCTTCCCCTCTCTTGAGCTTAAGCCTAGTAAGCATCAAAACTTGCAAATAGTAAACTATATCTTTGCACAAGAACAAATGCAAAGTAAAACTCTAGCTCTGATACCATCTGATCTGAAAATGGAACTATTTGTAATGCTATTCAAAGTATCTATTTCCATATAATTTAATGTGAAAAGTGTTCTGCATGACTTGCAGGTCAAAAAAAGTAGTTTTGCTAATGTTTCTGAGTTTTATGTGTGAGGATTTGATATTTAAATTTACTGTTTAATATATCACAGTAGAAATACACAGCAAGTAAACTTTACCATATCATAACACAACAAAAGGATGAGGCAGTTCACCCCTCCTGGGCTACATCTGCTAGTCCAAGGCTCCCCAATGGCATGTCCTTGCTCTATTAATTTTCTTAAAATGGTTACACAGTGAAAAATATTCCTAAATAGGAAAAAAAAAACTATGAATTTGACTTCAGAAGACAAAAATAAGAAAAAAATGGCTTTTGTTTCACCTCAAACAATGAAGTACAACCAAATACAACTCCATCTCCCTGATGGCCCTAATGGATCTTTCCTCTTCCCTGAAGCAAAAACGGCTGAAGAACACCTTTTTTCACTCTGCAACCTATCCCAAACTCTCCACAATGATAAATAAAGCCAAAATTGACTAAAATTTCTTCTTGTTTGGTCGAAAATTGAGAAAGTTATGACCCAAACAAGATTTTGCCCAGTGACACTAGAAAAACTCCTCCAAAACTGGAGGAACTCCAGTTAACTCACCAAAAAAGGTGGAATTGATCCAACTGGAGGAACTGTGCACTAATTTAGGGATAACATGAAGTGTGACTGTTAGACAGTTGATGCATTCACATGCAGTTTTTCCAGGTGGTCAAATCTTACTAGTGGATAAGGTTTGAATTGCGCTCTCGGTCATAGGTTGAAGATCACATGGATAGGGTGCTAGCACAAAGGTGTTGAACCCTTTGTTCCAATGATTGGAAAAGGCATTAAGACCTTGGTTCCTATCTTCCAGTCACCTGATGACGGGGCTTACGCCCTGAGGGCTTAACCAACCTCTGCCCATTCAACACGACCCGAATCTCTGTTCATCCGCCCGACCCTTTGTTTTACCGATGACCCGAGCCTCTGTTCAACACATCGAACCGACTCTGTTTACTCCTGCACTTCTCTACATTGAACCTCCACCCGATTCTACCTCCATTCAAGTTCTTGCCCGTGTCATGTTGGTCGGGTTGACCCTACCCGTGTAGTCGGGTCATGGTTCGAAACCATGCCCTCCACACTTTTAAATAGACTTTTCAACCCATGGCTTGGGGCCACATGGCAGCCTCTGGGCAGGTCACATAGCACCCTCTGATAGGCCTATATAAACTTAATAAAAATTAAATTTTTCCATAATATATTTTTTTTAAATTGACAAAATCATAGTAAAAAAGCCCTGTTTTGGAGGTCACTAGACGATTTCAAACCTCAGTAACTGTCATATACGACACCAGTTTTGAGTCCTATTCATGGCGCCAAAATCGCAGCGAAGACGCCTTTCTGGTCATCTAGACTGCAACCATTTCTGAGTATTTCCATTTTTGAGTATTTTTTTTCACTTGGACAAGATCTCCTGATCAATGGATGTTGAAATCATGAGTGTTAGTTTCAGTTTTCGTATCCTACCACCAGTGATCAAATAAACTCTTATCATGTCATATTAGGGTCCCATTTTGAAATTTTTGTCATTTCATTAGGTCATCATGAAAAAATTTGGTCATTGGATGTAGATCTAGGTTTGTTTTCACTCCTTTCAAAATTATACTACTTGCTGGCCAATTTCACCACTTAGCTGAGTGTACCATCATTAAAAATTTGTGATCACCATCTAAGTCTCAGTATCATGGTTGTCATTCAGTTCATTGTTCATTCGTTAGGCCATTAGGGTTTCACTCATTTCTTAAACCTTCAATTTCTCCACACTCCACTACACTCCCTGAACCCCTTACACTTTATCCCTAATCTTCTACACTCAAACCCTAGTCCCTACACCATCATCACTATCCTACATTGTTTTTGTGAAAGCCTCCTAGACCTAGAACTATAATTAACTTCCCTAGGCCTACTCCTACCTTCTTTACCTCCCTTTCCACCTCCCATACCTCCCTAACACCCTTCCCTACCTCCCAAAATTTTCCCATCCTCTTTTCCTTCTCCTAAACCCTCCATCCTACTCCTTTCCCACCATCCCCTGTTTTTCATTACTAGGGTTTCCCCCTCGCAAAGCACCTATGGAGGAAGAGAGTAAGCCCTATAAAAAGGGAGGTCATATGTAAACAAATCCTTGAGAGGGCTAACTAAGATAACAACATGCAAAAGCACATGGCCACTCATCCCTACACCAGTAATTTGATCTCCAAGGTCAAATTCAAAAAATTGAGGGGTCCAGTGTGTATTTGACAGAGATATATTTCCAATGAGATATAATGAGCTCAATTTGGAGTTCATGAAGGCATCGAAAAGTGACCTGCAACTTCATGCTACACTTTTCTCAGGGATACGGTGCAATTTTTGACTAGTCTTGGGAAATTGCATTTTTGAGGAGCTTCACTCAACCATTTTCAGTGCTTGAGAAAATATTGGGCAACTAGATAGGAAGCGCTTTCCAACTGGGCTATCTTGGGCCCAATTTGGACTTTCAAAATGTAGTCAAAATTTAGCTTGAAGGTCACATTGCGCTTTTTCCAGATTGCCTGTCATCTTCAGAAATTTGAATTTTTCTCACTTAGTTGATGAATTTCATGAAGTTTTACTGATGTAAATGTGAAAATAAAATTTAATTATGTATTTTATAGTTACTAGAGGTAGATAAATCAACTAAAATTGTATTTTTGGGTCAAGTGAATTAGTTTCATCAAATATAGGGATGATTTTTTTGACTTGCCTAGTCATTAGGATTCCAGTTGAGGACTTTCGGGAATAGCTCTACAAGTCATAGATTCGAACCTTGAGAGTGGGGAAAGTTTTTTTTGGTTATATTTTTCATTTCCTTTGTCATTTAAAGGGTTGGATGTTGTATAATTGATCTTTGAACACTAGTGTATTCAGTTATTTTTGGAAGCAACTAATAGACAGAGTTTGCAACTATTGTGGGGGGATTCATGTGGTATGTGTTTTAGCAATGTTTCCTCTTATTTTTTCATATGTTTTAATGTATTATGCCTTCAATATTCATTTCCATCTCTTGAAGTGATTGATTTATAGGTTAGATAAGCATAATTCATTATTTTGATGAGCTTTTTTGGAGAAATTATCACAGTTATGTTTCACTTTCTTCTGATATAAAAGAATTCATGATTTCCATGCTCTTTTTGAAACCTTAGAAGTCTATCACGCTCACCAAGATACCTGAAAGTGCTAAATTTATTACCTACCTTGCCCCATCATATCTTTGCAATTCTGATCCTTTTTTTCCCTCACGTAGTTCTTCCTTGACATATTCACCATCAAGCACTCAAAATCAATCAATAAAACCATATAGCCTACTATACCTAGCCTAAAATATTTATTATAAAGTAAATTTCGTTGTGGTCTCATAGAGAGAGCCCTCTCCTACCTAGTAGGGCTAGCTACTAGGTCAAAGCGGTATGTGGTTACCTTTGCTGGTATCCTTCTCAGCCTTTAGAGATCCAATGGAGTGCTAACAATGAGTATGGTTAAAATTTTGAAAATGAAAGTCATTTGCAACAACTTAGATATTGAGCTTCTCTACATTTTAAACTATATTTTGATTTGAAACATGAGGATTTAATAGGGAACGATACAAATCAACATCCTCAATGTTAAAACAGTCATCATAAATGACTTCACAACATTCACTAGTATTCTCTTTATTCTCATCTAATGTATCAATACAAGAAGGGATATTAAGCACATGTTCATTAATGTTAGAAGAATGATAAATTATCTCTCTATCATGATAAAAACTAATAGGTAGTTCATCTAAATAAACCTCTCTGTTTTGTGAAATAATATTTATGTAAAGAGGAGATAAATCACAATCAGCAAAAATATCAGGATAAAGAGAGAAATGTGAGTCCAAATAAATGAATTTAAAAATATATCTATTCACAGATTCTTGTGCATTTTCTTCATTGTAGATTTCAGATTCATGATCAATCATTTGTCTACTAATGATTTCTTGAAGGCTATTTTTTGGTTGCCCTGAATTTGGAATTTGATCAACATGATCAAATTCAGAAATTTCTGCAGTAGATTTCATATTATTGAAAATTTCAATTTTTGCATGTGCTTGTTAATATATTAACTGATTTTCTAAATTTATTTCACGGTGATTTTCATGTTTCGAGACAGTTTATTCAAGTTTATTACTAGTATCTTCTTGTGGTTGATTAGGAGAATTTTCCAAGCTTTGTGACTATGTTTCATTAACATGAGAGATATTACTATGATCACAATTAATGTTTTAGGAAGTGTGCACTAAATGAAGGAATTGATCATACATGGTAGAGGCAACTTCATCGTGATTGGTATGCACCTCCACAATCAAATTGTCAAATATGTTAATAAAATTTGAAGAAGATTGATTAAAGCTTGTACTTGTTTCATGTGAATTAAGAATGCAAGGTAGGGAGAAAAAATATTCAAACCAAATTAGCAATTCAATTTCTAAAGGTTTATCCTCAATTTTGAATCTCAAGAAAATTAAATTAAATCTAACAGTAAAATCTAAGAGAGATTCATTTTGAAATCTTCGTAAATCTTCAAATTCATCACATACTTGGTTATAATCATAACCATCAAATTTCTGAAGGAATTTCATGATAAGTTGATCCCAATTGTGAAGAGAGGAAACTGGAAGATATTTCCACCTATTTCTAGTTTTTCCGTAGAATATAATCTTGCATAAAATACCTTCATCAATATCATGAAAATTAGAATTTGAAAAACTTTGAATAAATTGTAAGGCATGATCAAGTGCAGAAGCATTCCTCTTACCATTAAATTTTACTTTTTGCAAGTCTCTTAAATATTTCCAGTGGAGTATTGGAGGATGCACATCAAGAGATATAATCCAAAATGGGAAACCTAAGAGGAGACATTGTGATGAAAAATAAAATTTAAAATACAAAAACTCCAAAATACAACAAGTTGTCAGGCCCTCCTCCTAGTGCCAAAAATGCTGAAGGCTCAAAATGTATGCCTCAAAATTGAGGGAAAGCCACCAGGTCAGGAACTTAAAGCAACTCCTTTTTCTATTTGGAATGGTGGCTCTGACTGGTTAAACTAGGCCTAGTTACCTTCTATCTATGTTTGTTGGCTTAAAGTATGTCTTTTACTTACCAATAGATAGAGACATCAGATCATCCCTCTTTTTGAATTCGAGAAAGAGAGTGACCCTTAAGCTTATCTAAGGCTGATCCAAGCCACAAACTAAGTTCTGCCCCTCCATGACGAGACTTTTAGAATGTAGAAATTAAAACTAAACGTTAATTTATACTAAGATGCAAGTAAACTAATCATATCTCGAATTGGGAAAATTATAGCTCTCTCTCAATTCAAGAGTAGATGAACTAATTAAATAGGAGAAATGTATTTTTTATAGTATTGAATCCATTATATAATTTTCATTAACTAAATAAGTAGTTCATTTAATTAATGAAGAGAAATCAAAACATGGATATAATTAACCAATAAATAATTACCGCCTAACACACTCATATCTCAATGAATTCATATTAATTTTAATCTTATTTTCCTCCTTAGAGATATCTCCTATGGAACATAAATAGCTTAAAACTAATGATAAGACATAAGTGTTCAATATCAAAAGCCATTCACTATTTATAGCATAAAATTAAAACCAATTAAAGAAATTCTAGCAATGGAAAATTAGCTTAAACTAAAAAAATAGTATATATGAAATGCAAGTTTATTAAATCATACCAAACTATCATTACAAATCTATAGTCCTTCAAAAACGTCAAATCCTTAGAGAAATTTTCAACAATAGTGTTATACATATTCTCTCTTAAAACTAAAAATGTTATTTCTCTCCACAATTCACCTCACAATACATTGCAGTAGTGCACATGCACAACAATCATTAATCACAAAGTTTCCCCTAACCTCAGATATGAAGTTTTCCTCCTACCTAAAACTATATTCTCTTCAAAAATAATGCTATTAGAGACTCTAGTTGTAGAGCAGAGGGATCTTTTCTCCTTTCTACAAACTTCTATTTATAATTACACAAATGAATTCCAAATAGGAGAGCTTGTTGAAGAACAAATTTGCTCAAACAATTTTCGTTGGTGAAAATGATTTTTCTTCTCTTGATGGAGAAAATTTATTGATTCAAATCTTCTCTTCCTGATATTTCCAACTGCTCTCCTGGCAACAACCAATCAAAAGTAAATTAAATTGAAATTCAAAATCAGAAATGACAAATCTGGAAAACCAATCTCTTGAATCAAATTTTAATTAAATAAATAAATAAAATGAAATATGAGTTTTCCATTGATCCTTGTGAATATTATATTGGCCAAAAATAATATATTCAAATGGGTATGTACTTAACAGAAGTCGTGCGCAAATGAAAATGCAAAAAATTGAACACAATTTTTTTTTTACAAATTCGGAGCTTGATTTTATGCTAAATTTTAGACTCAGTTAATTGCCGAATGTGATCATGAAACTACTTCAAAAATATTTTCCATGATTTTATCTATCCAACAAGTCATGATAGGCCTATTTTGGTCAAATAAAACTCAACTTATGAGCTTGCAAAGTTAAAGTGTTGAGTTTGCGAGAATTCTGGAAAAATTACTGCCTTGGCTAACATTAGGAAATTTTAATTAAAATCTATTCTTAGATTAAAGTAACAGTTATTACTTAATTAATATTAATTCAATTATAATTAAAAATTTAAATTAAATTATTTACAAACTAATTATATAAAATTAAAACAACTTTTTAATTAAATTTTTTTATATTATATTAATATTATAATTAAAATATATTAAAAAAACAAAAAAAATATATCAAATCACAAGTGGTTGTAGATCCATGAATGGATCGAAAGTTAAATGTAGGAGGAGCTTTTTAATATGGAGGAGAGGAGGAGTTAGGCGAGGTGGAGGCTTTTAGATGAAGGAGAATAAATTTTTGGTAAAACAAAATAACCCATGTTGGGAAAAATACTGAGAGGGGGGGGGGGTGAATCAGTATTTAGGGAAAACTAAAACTTTTTAATTTTTCATGCTCTAAAACCCATACGCTACTTTGCTGAAGACAACTAGCGTATACACATGGATATCCTTCATAAAACTCGCGTATTCACAGAGATCTAATTATGCCATTAGTTCTTCACTTATATCATTCCATCATTCATTCATTAGATGTTCTGTAAACAGTAATCATGTGCAGTAAGAAAAGAATAAACCATCACACATAAGCATCACACATGAACACCAGGATTTTAGGTGGAAACCCAAGTCGGGAGAAAACCACCACTGCAGTTGCTCAGCCTTCAATATTTTATTATAGAGAAAACATCTTACAACATATGTGTTGGCGCAGACTCCTACCAGCACGCAGGCACCCACCTGCGCTCGTTTACCAGCCTCTCCTGGAAGGGAGCTCCAACCCCCTGACTCGTTTACCAGCCTCTCCCGGAAGGGAGCTACGACCCCCTGCTCTCGTTTACCAGCCTCACCTGGAAGGGAGCTACAACCCCCTGACTGAAGGCTACAACCCTCAGCACCTCTATGGACCACGTTTCATCAATTTTCACACTGGATCCAAAGCTTCCTTTAGAACACAACTTACAGGCCACTTTTCATCATATTTTCAGACTGGACCCACTCCATACTTTTAAGCACAGTCAACCATGAAACATATACATATAACTCACTGACAGATATCAGTAAACCAGCAGAACAGATCAGACATTTCTTACCACAGACTTCAGCAAACCCTAGTTTGCATACGCGCTTTCCTTTCTCTGATGTCGCGTATATACGCGCTTCCGTTCACATAAACCAGCGTATACCTCTGTACAAACTTCAGAACAGATTTTACTACTCATACGCGCTTTCACTTCATAAAACACGCGTATATACGTGCTTCCACTGTAATAAAGTAGCGTATATATCTTCAACCATTACAGAGCTGCATACTTCTTCAGATCAGATATTCAGGTCAGATTCAACCCTTTACTTCAGATAGATGTTCGCCACATCATAGATCTAATCACTTCATAAACAGATCCAGCAAATACAGATACATTTCAGATCTAGATATTCCGCTTCATCATTTCTTCATAGGTGCATCATAGATTCAGATCTATCATCAAACCTTTAACCCTTTCCATTCAGATATACTTCAGAGAGAAGTATTCATTCAAGCTCAGACATCTTGCACCCACACTCATGATTTGCACAATGAATTTCTTCTCTTTATATAGGTTTACCCTTTTTCAATACCATGAGCCCCTTTTTCAATACCATGAGCCCAAAACTACATTACTTTCGATGGTATTCCTGGACGGGGTCATTTAGACGAATCATTACCCAATACAATGGGTCAATACCATGGTGGTTACCCCTGGTTTTGCACTTTATGAGCGCTTTTGCCCATACGCAACTTGGAACGTTATTTCCCGCGTGCATACGCGACTTCTCCTTGACAAATCCGCGTATTCCTTGAGACATACTCTTTTCATCATAGATCTAGCACATATTGAATTCCTTTCTTCATTACCTTCTGTACTCTCTATAGATACATCATATTTTCATCTTTAAACAGGTTCATCAAGACATATTCTATCAAGCACAACTTCATCAAGTAAGTTGCCATCATCTTCATCAGGTGGGTTGCCATTCAAGAACAACTCTCTACATCATATTGTCAACAAACATCATATCACATCAGATTTACATCATTTACCAAGTCCATCAAGTCAAGAATAACTTCATCGGGTGTATTGCCATCAAGGACAACACATGCCAACAATCTCATGTCTTCATCTTCATTCAGTGGGTTGCCATCAAGGACAACACTCTGCATCATATTGCCAACAATCTCCCCCTTTGGACTTGATGGCAACCACGATGGTGTTTGGTTACCACAACAGATAGGTACATTAAAAATACAATGACACCATGTCACTCTCCCCATTTTTGACACCATTCTTTCTCTTCATTCAAACACCATGTCACTCTCCCCCTTTGACATCAAGGGCAAAGGGTGGATCAAAACCAACATACTCTCTCCCTTTTCTCCACATGTGGAAGAAGCGTTCTGCAGATCTGATATATACTGAAGTGACCAAGCTCCCCCTGAGTTCATGCTGAATCTTCAAACATATTTTTCAATGAAGTACATGACTCTATGAACTTCCTATCACCAAGGACTCATACTTACATCAAATATCCAACCAAGTGGATTTACATATGAGACTCAAGTACCCAACCAAGTGGGTTTACACATTTCAATTCAACTACCCAACCAAGTGGGTTTACAAAATTTGATTCAGCTACCCAACCAAGTGGGTTTACAGATTTTGACAAGTCCTTACATGACTGAAATTTACAATTTTACATCATGGGTCTCAACATGACCTTTTCATCAAAATACAAATATGACTTTTCATAACCAACACCAGAAAGTCCTCAAGAAAGAGAACATATTTTAGAACCATCATAATGCCAACAATGCATTATACTCAGCAACGCTAATGCTCCCCCTGAAAATGTG
Source organism: Pinus albicaulis (assembly GCA_034641835.2). Taxonomy (NCBI): domain Eukaryota; kingdom Viridiplantae; phylum Streptophyta; class Pinopsida; order Pinales; family Pinaceae; genus Pinus; species Pinus albicaulis. Next base: position 1,502,602,082 of record CM076579.1, on the reverse strand, counting down.
CTTCCGAACATCCTTTCCATATGACTAAGGCTCCCCCTTAGTTTGTGCATCCTGAACACTTTCACCAACAAATCATCAAGGAATCTTTATCAAAAAATTAGAAATAGAATTATGAGAACTGGAACACCACCAGAGATACCAAACAGTATCAGAGATACCAAACAACACTGCAGCTGTGCTGAAGAGAGCTGACTCCAAACAGAAAATTGTCAGCAATCAGACATACGTAGTTTTCTGTGCATGAACTCGCGTATATACGCGACTGTGTTTCAGGAAACCCACGTATCCAATCCCATCTTCTATATTTTAATCATATCTGATCCTCTTGTGAGAAAAAGACAGTGTTCAGCTTCTTTCTGGGATATTTGAATGCTTCCGTGGACTACAGATAGATAGAACAGTGTAGTTGTGTCTTCAAGCGTCATCAACGGTTGTATCATAAGCACATTAATAAACAAGCCTTCAGATTCTTTGCAGCATCAATACGATCTTTTCAAGAGAGATTATCATACCAGAACAAAATCTTCAAATATGCGTCAAGCAATCATTCATGTGGTCCAATATCATCAAGATCTTCAAGATTTAACATGAAGTAACATATGTAGGCAAAAGATCTCAATCAAAGTAACAAACTCTGCATGATCTATTCTTATTTCTGAATCAGACGACATCCAACTCATCCATGTGTGAGCAAAAAAGATACTTATCAGCAACCAGGGCTCAAAATCTCATCATAATAAGCCATGTACCAAGTCATCATCATTTGAGCTTGAGTATCACAAAAACCAAAGAATAAGCAGTCATATTTCCAACAATGCAATCATTAGTTTTCAACCTGATGCTCCCCCTGAACCAGTGCTCCTTCTGCCCTTATCTCTGAATTATAAGACTTTCATCTCAACAATGAATACTCTTCATCAAAAATAAAACAGGACTCATCCACAATCTTCAACACAAGAAACCATGTATCATATCATCATTATTTAGAAATGAGAAAATAAGCTGATATTGAGTCAATAATACAGTTATTAACAGTCAGACTGATGCTCCCCCTGAACATCTGCTCCAGATCTTCAGCTATCATATAAATTCTCTTATCATCAATGCATACGCGACTGTGTCTGCTGGAACTCACGTGTATACGTGACTTTTGTTAATAGAACCTGTGTATGGAAAGTGAAGCATATAAATTTTTCACATTCCTTCATCTCCCTGAATTTGTCCTTCTTGTACCTGTCTTCTTCATATCAGATGCTCTGTCAGAAATACATAAAACCAGAATAATCAAATCAACCATGAGAGTCATCATACATTGCTCCCCCTGTGACGATACATTACTAAATCTCATAATGTATCCCACATCATTTCTGCAGTCAATAAGAGAAGTAAGCTTTAGAAGCGGATGACTGCAGTAGGGTCAGATTCCCTACGTTTCTGATTGGTCCTCCTTCTTTTTCCAAATTTTCTTGAACTTCCTAACTGTGTGTTGAAAATTGTCCACTTTCTTAGATCTGTTCAACCTGCATTCCTTTTCTACATGTCCATACTTGTTACAAGAATAACATCTCATGTGTCCAGAGAAATAAGCATAAGAATCATAATGAGTATTTCTAATCTTCCTCTTTTTACAATCAGCTGCTTTATGTCCATACTTGTTACATGAAAAACAATATCCCTTGAAGAAACCAGAGTACCTTTCTATGTAGGAACTGTTTGTTTCAGGCTGAAATGATCTGCTCCTGCAATTTGCTGCAACATGCCCATAATTATGACATTTAAAGCATTCAACTTTATTGACTGATTTCCTTTGAGATTTTATCATTGTAGGTTGACCTTTTTTTTCTTTCAACACTTCAGGTTTTGCATTGACATCCTCTGAATTTTTAGCACTTCCTTGTGAGCTAGATTCTCCTTTAACAGTTTCATGGAAACCAAGACCAAGTTTGATAGCAGGAGACCTTTGATTACTCAGAATATTGTCCAAAAAATTAGTACTATCTTGAAACCTCAAAAGTTTAACCTTTTCTTCTAATTTACCTTTGAGAATGTTTACCTCAACTTCCAAGGCTTGACATTGCTTTGTTATGCTTTCTTCTTTCCTTCTTCCATCTTCTACTTGATCCTTCAGATTTAGAATCTCTTCTTTCAACCAATTTTCGTTTTCTTCACATGTTTGTTGCAGCTCTTCATTCTTCTTATTTGATTTTTCCAGATCTTCTTTGAGATAGATGATTTCTGCTTCAAGGCCTTCCTTTTCAAATGGTTGTAGAGGTTCCTCATTCTTCTTACTTGATGCTTCAAGATCTGCTTTCAGAGAGATGATTTCTGCTTCAAGTTTTTCACCTTGATTGGTTGCATAAGCGTACAACCCTTGATACTTGTCTATCTGTCCATTTAGTGTTTCTATCTTTTCATTCATCTTAGAGATCACATCCTTGTAGATAGATTCCTTCCTTTCAAATTGACACCAATCATTACTTTCATTATTTGCTTCTAGATTTTCACTCTTTTTAGATGATTTTTGCTGATCTTCAACTTTAATCTTGATAGCTTCTTCTAGATCCATACTGTTATTTTCACCTTTGCATATACAGGTAAGTGAAATACAAGAACAACGATCAATACCTGTTTCATCTCCTTCAATTTATGCTATACATGATTTCTGAGGTACGTTCTTCTTTTGCTTCTTTGCCATGAGCACTTGTAGAGCTTGGTCAGAACCTTCTTCATCTTCACTGGACACTTCATCATCATCTTCATTTTCATAATAACTCTTCCTCTTTTCAAATTGTTTCCCTTTACCATGTTTTTCTCTATAAGGACATTTAGCAGCATAGTGACCAACTCTTCCACAATCAAAACATTTGAAGGGAAGCTTACCTTTGAATCTTCTAGTACCTAGTTGGAGTTTTCTCACAAAATTCGCTTCTTCTTCTTCAGATATATAGTTGGATTCTTTGACAACTTCCTTTTCTTTTCCTTTTGCAGACGCCTTAAAAGCAGCTTCTTTGTTTTGAGAAGGACCTCCTTGTCTCATTTCAAAAGTAGTCAGGATACCATGTAATTGAACAATAGTAAGAGTTTGCAGATCTTGCCTTTCTTCAATAGCTGAAACTTTAGAGTCAAATTTTGAAGTCAAGGATCTTAAAACTTTTTCCACCAGAGTAGTATCGGTTATGGTTTCACCCAAATTTCTCATCCGATTTACAATATCATCTAGACGAAGAAAGAAACTGGCAACACTTTCATCACTATGCATCTTCAAATTTTCATATTCGATTCTAAGAGTTTGGAGTTTTGCACTTTTTACCTTTGTATCTCCTTCATAGCTCAAAATGATTTTGTCCCATATTTCTTTTGCTGAATGTAGCTGCATTACTTTAGCAAATTCTGATTCAGACATGCTTCCTAATAAGACATTCACTGCTTTGGCATTGATTTCATACTTCTTCCTTTCTGCTGCATCAGTAGGAATACTTGCTGGGTATTGATAACCTTCTTCCACGATTACCCATACATCTGCACCAAGACTTTGCAGATATGCTTTTGTTCGTACCTTCCAGAATATCAGATTGCTTCCATTGAATAGAGGTGGCTTTATAGACATTAATCCTTCTTGACTTCCCATTGCGACGGATCTCCTTCAAGCGATCAAGCTTCTGCAGAAGGACCTGCTCTGATACCAATTGTTGGGAAAAATACTGAGAGGGGGGGGTGAATCAGTATTTAGGGAAAACTAAAACTTTTTACTTTTTCATGCTCTAAAACCCATACGCTACTTTGCTGAAGCCAACTAGCGTATACACGTGGATATCCTTCATAAAACTCGCGTATACACAGAGATCTAATTATTCCATTAGTTCTTCACTTATATCATTCCATCATTCATTCATTAGATGTTCTATAAACAGTAAACATGTGCAGTAAGAGCAGAATAAACCATCACACAAAGCATCACACATGAACACCAGGATTTTTAGGTGGAAACCCAAGTCGGGAGAAAACCACCGCTGCAGTTGCTCAGCCTTCAATATTTTATTATAGAGAAAACATCTTACAACATATGTGCTGGCGCAGACTTGACCAGCACGCAGGCACCCACCTGCGCTCGTTTACCGGCCTCTCCTGGAAGGGAGCTCCAACCCCCTGACTCGTTTACCAGCCTCTCCTGGAAGGGAGCTACGACCCCCTGATCTCGTTTACCAGCCTCACCTGGAAGGGAGCTACAACCCCCTGACTGAAGGCTACAACCCTCAGCACCACCATGGACCACGTTTCATCAATTTTCACACTAGATCCAAAGCTTCCTTTAGAACACAACTTGCAGGCCACGTTTCATCATATTTTCAGACTGGACCCACTCCATACTTTTAAGCACAGTCAAACATGAAACTGATACATATAACTCACTAACAGATATCTGTAAACCAGCAAAACAGATCAGACATTTCTTACCATAGTCTTCAGCAAACCCTAGTTTGCATACGTGCTTTCCTTTCTCTGATGTCGTGTATATACGCGCTTCCGTTCACATAAACCAGCATATACCTATGTACAAACTTCAGAACATATTTTACTACTCATACACGCTTTCACTTCATAAAACACGCGTATATACGCGCTTCCACTGTAATAAAGTAGCGTATAGATCTTCAACCATTACAGAGTTGCATACTACTTCAGATCAGATATTCAGTTCAGATTCAACCCTTTACTTCAGACAGATGTTCGCCTCATCACAGATCTAATCACTTCATAAACAGATCCAGCAAATACAGATACATTTCAGATCTAGATATTCTGCTTCATCATTTCTTCATAGGTGCATCATAGATTCAAATCTATCATCAAACCTTTAACCCTTTCCATTCAGATATACTTCAGAGATAAGTATTCGTTCAAGCTTAGACATCTTGCACCCTCACTCATGATTTGCACAATGAATTTCTTCTCTTTATATAGGTTTACCCTTTTTCAATACCATGAGCCCCTTTTTTCAATACCATGAGCCAAAACAATACCATGAGCCCAAAACTACATTACTTCCGATGGTATTCCTGGACGGTGTCATTTAGACGAATCATTACCCAATACAATGGGTCAATACCATGGTGGTTACCCCTGGTTTTGCACTTTATGAGCGCTTTTTCCCATACGCGACTTGGAACGTTATTTCCCGCATGCATACGCGACTTCTCCTTGACAAATCCGCGTATTCCTTGAGACATACTCTTTTCATCATAGATCTAGCACATATTGAATTCCTTTCTTCATTACCTTCTGTACTCTCTGTAGATACATCATATTTTCATCTTTAAACAGGTTCATCAAGACATATTCTATCAAACACAACTTCATCAAGTAAGTTTCCATCATCTTCATCAGGTGGGTTGCCATTCAAGATCAACTCTCTACATCATATTGTCAACAAACATCATATCACATCAGATTTACATCATTTACCAAGTCCATCAAGTTAAGAATAACTTCATCAGGTGTATTTCCATCAAGGACAACACATGCCAATATTCTCATGTCTTCTTCTTCATTCAGTGGGTTGCCATCAAGGAAAACACTCTGCATCATATTGCCAACAACCCATTTCATATTATTGGATATCAGAGATTAATCGATATCGAAACTTTTAAAATGTGACATTGCCAATATTCGATATGTAAAATGTGGGATTTTTTCCAACAACATCTTTAACAGTGACAACATATCAATACTTGACATCAATGAACACCTCCTTGGACAACATATTTAACAATATCCCATTTTCGTCTTTGCCTTTGCAATCAATGACAACATATTTCTATCACTTACCCTTAGGATTATACCTTAATTCTTTGGACCTATATTCTTGCTGAGCACATCAATTCAGTTTTGTTTCATATCTTCATTAGATATTTTGTATTGAATTGTATAAGATTTTTTTTCCATTTTTGGTGTTTCCTGCGAAGGATTTTATGCTTGAATTTGCTTTTTCTTAGTGGCTTCTTACTTTCGAGCTATTTTGGTTGTGGCACAATAGTGGACTTGAAAGTTTTGGATAAGTTCCTTGGATCTATTGATCATATCTTATTCAAAGAATTCTCATTATTTCATTCCTTTCTTGTCTTTACCTTGGATTAGGGTTAGGTTTTATCCATTATAGATCATTGTTTATTATTGTATTTTATATTCATTGAGCTACAACCCCAATACTTATTTTGAACTTTCTTGCTCTTTGTAAAATCTTTTTTATTGCTTTTGAGTGATATTTGGTTTGCAAATCCAATTTTAGAGCTTTTGAGTGCCTTGTGTTCTTGCTTGGTGTTCTTATTTTCTCTCTTTTTGAGTGATTTTCTTGGATTGTTTTTTGAGTCTAATTTTCTATAAGGTTAGTGACTTTCAAAATAAGTGATTATTAAGTGTGTGTAAGATTTCTATTTTCACATGAAAAGGAAACTAATCTCTTCAATTATCTAGTTAGAATTCATCGAATGAAAAGATAATTTTGCACTTTCATATAGTGTGCATTAGGAATTGGGTCTTGAGTCTATTCACATCATCACAATTGCACACCGCTATCCTTTTGAGTAAATAATAACCCTTAAAATTAACATGTAATAAAATTGATTCGTGAATTTCTGTTTTTCACTAGTAGCACACCAATATTAGCTTAGTTTGGGGTCTTGGAATAGGAGAGGGAGGTTATCTTCTCTAAGACCACCAAAAAACTTAGCATCTTGGGTTAAGGAGGGAAAACACACTTATTGTTGTGCATTTCCTGGGAATCCTTTCTAATAAGAGGCCATGCACGAGGTCAAGTTAAGACCAATGGGGTGACATGACCCACTTCATTGGTATTGGTAGTGTGATTTACACATATTACAAATGGTGCTATTAGCATCTTTTGTTGTAGCACTTGGGGACCACCTGGGAGGAGTACACCTCAATTTGAGGGATATCTCAGGGGGGTTTTGGGCTTAGTTTCCCTACCCTTGTGTGTTAATTTTACTTAATATTGTTCCCCCATGGCATGTGTTTTAGGGGGTACTTTTAGTGGCCTTTCCGAGGAAGCTTACATGGGTCATGGTGAGGGGGTCATCCTTGTTGTACCTCAGATATACTTCAACCAAAGTTACTCTGTTATCCCAAGGGGGTGCTCCCATATTGATATTTTAGAGTGAGTACTTGTGTCTGGGATGATTCATTAAGTAGGTTGTGGTTATAAGTATTCCAACCATACCTTCACTATCAACATGTGCCCCGATCAACTAGGATTTGGTAATGGGAAAATCCCTTCTCTATCTCTCTAGTTTGTGTGTGGTTATATTTTAGGTCTCTTTTCGAGAGCATCTTTTAGTTTAAGTCACATTTTTGTAATAGGAGTGTATTAATTGTCTTAATTTGATAATAAACTTATATTCATTGTGGCTGAACAAAATAACCAATGCTCTCATGGACTGCTAGGAATTTCTCCTAAAGAGGAAGGTCCACCACCTCGTGGACATAGGTTAATTCTATTAATGAATAACCTAGACCATACTCAGGTTGGGGGGTAATATTGGCCCTACGGAGGAAGATCGTATAACTTATAGGTAATTAATGAAATTCCTTTTTCATACTATAACCCACCTTTAACTAACCCTCTTATCCCAATTTTAATGCAACTGAATTTTGATGGTAGTGAAGCATTTTCATAGTTTCATTACCATACAACTAGTAAAATCACTACTTTATTTGAGGGCAATATGGGTCCCTCTTTACCCTCTGTATTGAAAATATCTATTTTTATGTCATCTTTACCACCACTTATTGTGATAGGATCCACAAATCCTACTACATCTTTCACATATTCTTTGGGCATTCCAATAGTCACATTTGTGACCCCATCATGTTTTCCACCTTTGTCTTTATCTATGCCTCCCTCTATCTTCATGTTTGGATTGGGGTCAAACCCTAGTAAATCCATGAGAACTACTACATTTGTTCCCAGCTCATCTCAGCCTATAATTCCTACACATAGCATAAGCATATTTACTTTTGGGAACATGATGGGAGGGTAATATGTTTCCTCTAACCAAAATGGGGGAAAATTTAGTTTTGGTAGTAATTATACACCTTGTTTGAGTTCTATTTTTGGAGGGATTTCCTACTCTAGAGGTTCCTTTTCCTTTGGGGGAGTTGTTCCCATTAGTACCACTATTCCTATGAGCTCTTATGGTTATGACAGTGCTTCTGTACATGCAGGTTTTTCCTCTAGTGCTAGGTACAATCTTGTTGGAAGCCAATCCTTTAGGATACCTGTTGTGTAACCAGCTCCAAAAATAGAAGAAAAGAGATATCAACGCCTTAGAAATGAGCCACTTCGAGGGGGCAACCTCCAATACATTACATAAATGAACAATTCTTGGATGATACAATTTACAAAACCTCCTTTCTATATGTAGGAGTCCATGGGGCCATAATGTAATCCTAGTGGGCCATAATGTAATCCTAGCCGACCTAACAATAATAATTTAAGGGCACAATAATAACAAAATGGGGGTTACAAGGGTACAATAATAACAATAAAGGGGTTACACTAATAACAATAAGCAACTATACTGGTAATATAGGGACCTAACATGCCCCTCTCCTTCAAAAAAGTGTTGTCCTCAACACTTGAGTAGCTCTGGGTGCTTCTGCATAAAATTCTCATCCTCCCATGTAGAATCTTCAGTGGGTAAGTTCTTCCACTTGATGAGATACTCTGAAATTGATCGATTCCGTAGCTGTCGAGTTCTTGTTTCCGTGACCGCTTCAGGTTCCAATATGATTTTTCCTTCCTCATCAAGTTCTGGAAATATTGTTTGAGCTGGAAGATTTTCACCTATAACCTTCTTTAAGCATGAAACATGGAAAACTGGATGTACTCGCGAAGAAGCAGGAAGCTCCAATTTGTATGCCATAGTACCAATATTTTACAACACCTTGTAAGGACCATAGTACTTTGGTGATAATTTATTATCCTTCTTAGCTTGCTTGAGGGACATTTGTTTGTATGGTTGTAGCCTTAAAAATACCCAATCTCCTACATCAAAACTTCTCTCACTGCGATGTTGATCTGCCTGTTGTTTCATTCGATTTTGTGCCAAATTCAGGTTATCCTTTAAGAGTTGGAGAACTTCTTGCTAATGCTTGATGTGATCTTCGACTGCTTGAACCTTCGAATTTTCCCTTAAAGATGATGTGATGGATGGTGGATGATATCCATAAAGTGCCATAAATGGGGTCATTTTTGCTGCAGTATGGAAGGAAGTGTTATACCACCATTCAGCGAGAGGTAACCACTTGACCCATTGTGCTTGTTTATCGGATACAAAACAACGAAGATATCCTTCCAAACATTTATTTACTATCTCAGTTTGACCATCAGATTGAGGATGATAAGATGAGCTATGAGCTAATTGAGTACCCAAACAAGAAAATAACTCCGTCCAAAAATTTACAGTAAAAATGGGATCTCTGTCGCTCACAATAACCCTTGGGTTTCCATGTAGCTTTTGAATTGTGTCCATAAATGTAGTAGCAACTGTACTTGCTTTAAATGGATGAGATAATGCACAAAATTGTGCATACTTGGTAAGTCTATCAACTACCACCATGATGACACTCTTTTCTTCGGACTTAGGTAAACCTGTGATAAAATCCATTGAAATCTCCTCCCAACGTTGACCTGGAATGGATAAAGGTTGTAGAAGTCCTGGGGTCTTAATTGTTTCCACTTTATTCTGTAGGCAAACCAAACATTCCGCCACAAACTTTCGAATATCAGATTTAAGGCCATCCCAAAAAAATTCTTTCTTCACCCTGTGGTAAGTTTTTAAAAATCCTGAGTGTCCTCCTAAAGGAGAAGTGTGCAATTCCGGAAGAATCTTTTGTTTTAGTTGGGAATTCTTACAAAGATATAAGCGATCTTTGTACCATAAGGAATCATTTTTCCAACTAAATGTATCAGATGTACTAGGATCTTGCTGCAAATTTTGAATGAGTGCCCATACATCTTTGTCCTTCTTCCATTCATCTCTTGCTTCAGTTATCCAATCTGGTTGGATAATAGAAATGGCACAAAGCAATGCTTCCACCTTTTCATTCTTTCTTGAGAGTGCATCTGCAACAACATTAAGCTTTCCTTTTTTGTAGATTATTTCAAAGTCATAACCCAACATCTTTGTAACCCATTTTTGCTGCTCTTCTGAAGATAGTCTTTGTTCCAAAAAGTGTTTAAGACTATCATGATCAGTTTTTACCTTGAAGTGTCTTCCCATTAGGTAAGTTCTCCATTTCTTTAGTGCATACAGTATTGCTAACATTTCCTTCTCATAAATAGGTTTCTGTAAATACTTTCCTTTTATTGGACGACTTTCAAAAGCAATGGGTCTTCCTTCCTGCATTAAAACAGCACCAATTCCATTTCCTGAGGCATCACATTCCACAATAAAGGTTTTTGTGAAGTCTGGCGTAGCTAAGACAGGTGCTAGGCACATTGCCTCTTTAAGATGTTCAAAGGCCTTAGTTGCTTTAGGAGTCCATGAAAATGCATCTTTCTTCAATAATGTTGTTAGAGGTGCTGCTATTCTCCCATAATTCTTAACAAACTTGCGATAATACCCTGTTAATTCGAGAAATCCTCGCAACTGCTTTATGGTCGTGGGGACTTTCGATTCCTTAATGGCTTTAATTTTGTTAGGGTCTACTTTAACACCCTCGTGAGATACAATATGACCCAGATATTCCACCTCTTGTACTCCAAAGAAACATTTGGATATTTTTTCATATAATTGTTTCTCCTACAATATTTTGAGCACCCTGTCAACATGTTCAACATGATCCCTCCAAGATTTGCTATAGATTAGTATATCATCAAAAAATACCAGCACAAATTTTCTAAGGAAGGGTTTGAAAATGGAATTCATCAACCCTTGAAATGTAGAAGGTGCATTGGTAAGGCCAAAAGGCATGACCAAAAATTGATAATGACCCTCATGAGTTCAAAATGCTATTTTTGGAATATCTTTAGTCTTCATTCTAATTTGATGATATCCTGAATGAAGATCCAACTTGGTAAAATAAATTGCTCCATGTAATTCATCCAATAACTCATCAATCACAGGAATGGGAAATTTATCTTTAATGGTGAGCTTATTGAGCTCCCTATAATCCGGACACATTCGCCATGATCCATCCTTCTTGTGTACCAATACTACAGGAGCAGAGAAAGAACTTTGACTAGGTTGAATTATACTTGCCTCTAAAATTTCTGCAATCATACGTTCAATTTCACTCTTTTGGACGTAAGGATATCTATAAGGCCTGATGCTTGGAGGAACACTTCCTGGAATCAAATTAATAGCATGATCATGATCACGAGTAGGTGGGAGTCCTTTGGGAGTTTCAAACACCTTGGAATGCTTGTCCAAGACTTGTTGGAGATCTACAGAAATAGATGATTTTGATGTTGGAACTTCTAGTGACCATAATTGTGCAATTACACCTCGTTTTTCTTTCTTTAGAAGCTTTGTCATGACATTAGAGCTTATTATGTTTCCCGGCTTCCCTGCAATACCCCGTAATTCGACTTCCTTTCCTTTTGAAAAAAATTTCAAGAAAAGTTCTTGAAAATTAAAACCTACCATCCCCAAAGATTGTAACCATTGTACTCCTAGTACAACATCAGAACCTCCCATAGGAATGGAAATCATTGGACTAGTCAATACATATTCCCCCATGGTTAGCTTGATATTATGGAATTTTCTAGAGCAATTTATAGTTCCTCCATTTGCCACCGTCACTTGACATTCTGGTGTTGGGTATAGGAAAAAAATTAATTCCTTGGCTACCTTGCAATGAATAAAATTATGGGTGCTACCTAAATCAATCAGCACTATTACCTTTCTCTTCTTGATATGTCCTTCTATCTTGAGAGTTTGAGGAGTGGTAATGTCTGCCAGTGCATTACACGATATGGTCGGATTCATTTCTTCCTCTTCTAGGGCTGGTTCCTGGTGTATATCCTCTTCTTGTTCATTTTCTTCTTCCTCTTCACAATCTATGTAAAATAATTTCTTCTCAGCACACTTATGACCTTTAGTATATTTGCTATCACAACTGTAGCAAAGCCCTTTTGCTCTTTTTTCTTCCAATTGTTGTGGTGTCAACCTTGTAGGTTGTGGAAATCTAGGAGTAGCAACACTTCCCTCTTTATAGAAGTGAGTGGTAGGCTTCCTTGTTGCCATAATTTTACATTCAATTTTTTCTTGCCAACCTGAATGCCTTCTCCAATGAATCAGGTTCCAAAATGTGAACTTCATGTTGGATGTTATCCTTTAAAGTACCTATGAAGAGATCAATCCTATGTTCCTCTGGAATATCAGTTACCCTTATATTCAATTTTTGGAAGTCCTCAACGTGCTCCCCCACTAAACCCTTTTGTTTGAGATTTATCAATTGGCTAAAGAAGGTGTTGCTCTTTGTATCCTCATAATGTGCTATCATTTCCTCCATAAAAATTGACCAAGTGACAATTTTTTTACGGGAGCAAAGCCATCGATACCATACAAATGTATTTGTTCTAAATGTAAAGTTGCAATGCGTACCTTTTGTGTGTTTTGCACATTATGGAGATCAAAATATTGCTCCATCTGTAGTATCCATGTTACAGGATCCTTTCCATCAAACTTCCTCATATCCATTTTTGGAATATGGTGGTTCTTCCCACCAACATTAGAGTTTATGAAATCACGATTAACATTTATTTTTTCTCATCATGAGTTTCCTCTACTATCTTTTCACCATTAGGAAACATTTCTTGTATCAACTTTGTCAAACCTTCTATGTCTGCTTTTAGATCATTCTTCATGTTTTCCATTTTAGATTCCATGCCAGCTTCCATGTCATCTATCTTAGATTCCACATATTTCTTCAAACCATCCATATTATTCTTCACACCATCCATCTTTGCTTCCACGCCTTTCTTCAAAACTTCCATTTCATTTTTTGCTGCTCTTTGTGAGAGCGAAATTTGGTGCATTTGCTCTTGTAATTTTGATAGATCATGTTGCAATTCTTCATCTTCATGAGTCATAGTAGAGCCTTCTAAAGGCTTAATGGGTGTTGAATTATTTTTACAGGGAATGTTTTAGAACCCAATACTGATATCTATTCTACAATATGCCCCTGGAATCAATTCAAATTGATTTTTCAAACAAGACTTATGCAATTCAGAAAAAAAATACACACCTTTTTCTTGCTTTTTAGGAGCTCGATATTGAAATTTGATTATATTTGTGATTATGACTCTTCAATATCTAAAATTAAACACTGAAGTAGCCCTATGAATTCTCTTTTGAATGCCACAGGTCTGACCTGATTTGGATTCTCCAAGACAAATTCATGTCCAATCTCCCACAATGACCTAATTATGGACTAGTTTAGTAGAGTGAAATTGAACAACTGGCCACGTGTCACTGTTCCATCCTTCACCTCTTATATTGATAGCCAAGAAACTAAATTTCATGCACTTGCGACCAATTTTTACAACACTCCGATCCGATGATTAGAAAGAGAGTTATTGAAATTTTCCGACGATCACCTCTTTGAGATGAAATTCGGGAGCCTGAAAAAGCACCACCTTCCAATATCTCCAAAAATATTGCAAATCAAGATCTAAAATTTTTTTATGTGTTTCCTCGGGATTTCAGCTTTGCACCCTAAAAATTTCAGATTCTGAACCTTTGTAGAAAAAACGTTATAGCGAAACTTCCACAATGACCTGTTTAGGAGCCAGAAAAAAGACCTAACTTCCACAGATCATATCTCTGAAAATATTGCGAACCAATCTCTGAAAATTTTAAAAGATCTTCCCCAGGATTTCCTCTTCGCACCCTAAATATTTCAGATTTTTAAACTTCGTAGAAACAAAGTTATAGCGAGAATGCCATGATGACCTGTTTGGAGCAGCGAAACCCTAGAATCCAAAGCTGTGATACCAAATGTTGTGTAACCAGCTCCAAAAATAGAAGAAAAGAGATATCAACACCTTATAAATGAGCCACTTCAAGGGGTAAACCTCCAATACATTACATAAATGAACAATTCTTGGATGATACAATTTACAAAACCTCCTTTCTATATATAGGAGTCCATGTGGCCATAATGTAATCCTTGTGGGCCACAATGTAATCCTAGCCGACCTAACAATAATAATTTAAGGGCACAATAATAACAAAATGGGGGTTACAAGGGTACAATAATAACAATAAAGGGGTTACACTAATAACAATAAGGGACTATGCTGGTAATATAGGGACCTAAAAATACCTTTTTATTTTGGCGAGACTAACCGTGGGTGGAACAATCCTTACACCTCATCTACACACCTAGGATATCCATATATTAGGATGAATTATAACCTTGGTTCACATTTTGCTGCCTTTAACTATGGTATGTGGGGACCATATGGACCATCAGGGGTTACATCCCTTATGATTCATTTAGTCACCAAAAATTTCATTTGCTGAAACCTATCAATTTACTAGATTTGGATAAGTTGACAAATGACCCCATCTGTCACGATCCTAGGTGAGCATCAATGTCATCCAATTTACCTTATGACATTCCTAAATTTTAAGGGAAGTTAAGAGAGAAACCTTCAATGCATATCACCACCTATCATCTACGGTGCTCATCTAACACTTTGGTGGACAATTTTGTGTACTTGAGACTCTTTCAATGAACCCTAATGGGGTATGCCTCCAAATGGAATATCAAACTCGATCGGGCATCCTATAATGAATTTTATTTCTTGGCTTGAACTTTCTTGAACCATTTTTAGCTACCCACTAGGTAATATCCTAAAATTTTATTGAACTTCAAACAAGATAATTCCACTCATACTTCTAACCATATTCATGAGTGGTGCAGAAGAAAAAGGTTAGTATTGACTAGGAAACTTGATGATGTACTTAAAGATTGGTTCATGTGATCCCTTTTTCCACAAACATATAAGGATATTTTTGTGATTGGGGTAGCTATTGAGGATCATGTCATCTTACATTCCTGGCACCTCGATCTAATTTACTCTTAATCAGGCACTTTATATAACATCATTCCCAATGCTCCTTGACCTTTCCAAGATATGCAATGACCCAAGCTGAAAAAACACTCTAATGGTGTTATTGGTTTCATTTATTCTGATACAATGAGCCATTTAGATTCTTATCTATGGAAAATTATTGTCACTTCTCAAACCCTAACAAGTGCATCTAGTTCTCAACAATCACCCTCTTCTTCTAAGTAGCCCATGGGCGTTCTTACGGTGAAGTCCACATCACCTACGAATCCTTAATAACTTGACAGTACAAGGAATAAAAAGAATAAACCTACTCAAGAGAATAACCAAAACCAACCTAATTAGGGGTGGGGGCACAAGTGATTATTGTTGAAATATTAGGTTTCCTTGTAATATTTTTCAGAGAGAACACTTAACGCATGAATTCCATCATATGGATAAATTCCAGCACCTCCTTGTGTCATTGGAAACCACTAAGAAAATGAAAGTTTTATATCATCCATTCCTCACTCAACCACATAATAAATGGTTGTGCTTTCTTGAAACTTTTTCTAGTAAGGGAAATGGGTGGCAACAATATTTTGGTCATAGTAACAATTTTCTTGTTCATGTATTACATTCACAAGCTTATTCAACTATGAGAACGGAATCCTATGACCTTACTAGGTCGAGTTCTACTTCTATGTATTTTACCACTCTTGTTGCATCTACTAGACCTCTCACGCTATATAAGGCTATGGGATCGATATATCAACCACCTAAGAGTATTATACGAAAGTCAACACACAATCCCAATGTGTAGGTTACCCAATATTATAGTATTGTTGAGGACTTAGCCTAAGCACCATGTGCCATGTCTTCCTTAGAAGTTTTATAGATCTACCCCACAAAACACAAAGAATTTTTTACTACTATTGGAGGGGTGGATCCCTCATAATCTAGTTTGATAATGTTTTAAATTGATGCCCCTCGTTTTAGACTCTCTCATTATGTCATGTTTCAGATTTGGGTGTGCATTTTTAGTTGTAACATATACCACACTTTAGTGGATGAAGGGCCTTATACCTATGTGATGTTAGTGTCATAATAGAATTATATTGGTTCTCCAATACTTTATAAGTCAAGTAATACCTTATAGTCCTTTGACATATATCATTTCATGCCTCATGGTGTTCTTCCAAATTTTTCCATTGAGTCGAGGGGGAAAACTACGTATGTTGATGTTGAAATTTTAGACTCTCCCTTACATCATAATATGCTCTTTACTATAGTTGGTTTTATGCCATGTATGTTCTTGTGTATTTATTGTTTCATGTCCTTCTCTTTCCCCATGAAGGAAATATTTTCATGATATATTAGTTAGAATGCTCCATATTGTCAACCAAGTCTACCGCTGTGAGAAATATCGTGCCACTCATTGGATATAACTCCAAAAATTATGAGAGTGTTTGCACATGATTATTTAAAATTCCATCTCTTATTAGTATCTTTCCTTTACCCCTTCGCTTCCTTATTCTAAAACTCCTATCCACATGATCTCTTTCGACACCCTGTGGACCTCATCTATCTCCTGACTCTTGGGTTCTATCTTCTCCTATGGATGTGGATTAATGTGGTAGTAATATGAAACCTTTAGAAGAGGAAATATCCTCTTTGGTATTCATGTTAGTACCTCCTAATGTTGTTCAAAAACTCCATTCCAATATGGAACATGACCAATATTGTCTACCCACATAGGAAATCACTTTGCATCTTCCACGTGACTCCCTTTATGACGAGTCTCCTTCTCAATAAGTCATATTGGAGGTCATGGATCCTATTGATTATCCTAGAGATATTCTGCCCATTCACGCATGTATTCTCCCAAACTTGCAAAACATAGAGATTGGAAAATAAAATGTGGGATCAACCTGAGGGTCATTTTCTCGACCATCCTTTGAAGTGACGCCCTTAGAACGAGTCAAGTCTTTGGTTTCTAAAGCTAAACTTACCAATGAATTTTCCAACTCATATGCACCTGTCGATGAGTTACCTATACCTCGGTTATGTCTTGATAATCCTTATCAAGGATTTTAAATGGATCTCAATACCACACACCTTGTATATTCTCGAGCCATTCCTGATATATTTATGATCCCGAGTTTTCCCTGGAATCATTAACCTTTAGGAATCAAGTAGTTAAATTTTTTATGGCATGGATCCATCATGGTGTACTATATGGTACCTCCACTCCTCCATGAGTTCATGTATGGTAACCCTTGGCCTTGTTAAATTGTAGCAAGAAAAGGCTTCATTTGACTTATGCCTTAGTCAAATGGAGAAATTTGAATTTCCACATCAACAATATGATTTGTGTTGTAGTTAGCAGGAATGACATAGCCAAGTCACTTAGTTAATTCATTCAATTCGAGTTTATGGGAAAAAAATAAAGTTGTGAATGAGTTGACTATTAAGATATAGCAATCTAGTGGAGTTATAGTTAGCGAAACTCAGTTATCTGAGCTCTAGTCACGAGTAGAGTAAGTATGAGTTCATTTGAATAGTTTTAACCATTGTTAACTCATTGATCTCTCAGTTAACTCTTAAATCTACCAAAAATATCCCTAGTCATGCATGCAATTCAAATTTCTTAGTTGAGTGGAAGGAAAAGGAATAATTGTATTTATCGTTGTATCATAGAGAGTGTACATAGTTTGGATGTAGCAAGGAATTAGTTAATTTCCTCATAATTTCATAAGTAAATACGAGAAAGTGCAAGAAGCACGAGTGCAGATAGAGCAGGTGTAGGAAGAGTGAGTGCAGGTAGTGTGAGTGCAAGAAGAGCGAGTGTAGGTAGAGCGAGTGTAAGCAGAGTGAGTGTAGGTAGGAGGAGGAGATCAATATTGTTGTATAGATTGATCTTCAAGGATTGAATTTTTCATTTTAATAGATAAATTTTCTAATATGATATAATTCAAAAAGAGGATGGTTTTTCCCCAGTTCTGTTCCCTATCAAAAATTGTGTTCACTGTGATTGAATGATTACATGTGTTTCTGTTTCCATTTTATCTTCTACAAAATTTAGTAGAATAAATTTGTTCCTATTCATATCATTATGATTTCATTAGCAACTAGTTTTTTTTTATATTTATTTCTACATGGTACCATAGCTATTAAAAACAACATAGAAACCAAATTCTTGATCTTCTCTTAGAGAAATTTAAAATAGCAATTTTTTGGTGCATAAATTTTCTTCAGTATCGGAACAATGTGCTTCTATGAATTCAGGCTTGAGTATGCATTGGAGGGCACTTCGAATTTCATAGCTTGGAAATACACAATGGAATCTACGCTGGATGAAAATGGATTATTGGATTACAAACAAACTTATATTCGAAAACCAACAACATCATATGCACAACAACTAGATCAATGGATTTAGATACCATGTGGTTTCGAGTTTGCATGGAAATAAGATTTCTTGTGCAATTTGGAAAACCCTCAAAGAGTTATTTGGAAGTAGCAATGATGCCAAGAAATTGGCATTGAACGACAAGCTCAGGAACATTCTAATGCACAAAAATTAAACCATTTTCATCACCTCTCTAGATTCACTTAGGTCATAGATGAACTTGGAGCAGTTGGAGAGACTATTCCACCATTTGAACTAGTGAGCTTAGCACTCGGTATTTAAAATTCCTAACACAACTATTAGGTTTCGGTTAATGGATGAGACAAGATCCCTTATTGGAAGAGAGTTTGGTGTGACTTGGTGCAGGCGGATATTAGAGGAAACACTAGAGATGGTGTCACATTGAGAACTGATGAAGAAAAAATTTCTTTATCATGAAAAGGAAAGAAAGAGAAAGGCAAGAAGGCCCAAGGAAAGGAAGAATCCATCCAAAACCATGGAAAGAAGAAATACCTCATTAAAATTAAATTATTTCATTTCCATGAGTATGGACATTATGAAACCAAGTGTCCGCATAATAAATCTAGTAAGGAACCTGAATTAGCAGTAGGAGGAGATGATCTCACATCACAATCCAAGTTGAATTTCACCCTCATTTATTGCATGGAAAGAATAGTAAGAGGGAGTGAGTGCTACCTAGAGTTTGGTACTTCATTTCATATGACAAGAAATAAGGAGTTCTTCAACACCTTAGATGAGAAGTTCCAACAATTACATATAGATCTTGGAGATGATGGAATGTATAGTACCAAAGGCGTTGCAAGAAAATTTGCAAGGAGCTTTTTCCCCGTGACCTAGTGTCTGTTAGATCACCATAAAATACAAGAAAAATAAATAATACATCCTAGTTTCGTAGTCTGTTATAATCCACAAGCAGCCATGCAATCATTTAATGCTATGAGGAAGAATAAGCTACCTTTCCTCCTCACAGGTTGAGGACGAATCTTCAATTTGATGGTGATCTATTGCGCTCCACACGAGTGATCTATCCAATAATCCTATGATCTCAACACCTACACACAGTCAAAACCATACAAAGAGAACAAGTTATCTTCCTCGTAATATTTTTAGATGAACAATATCATAAACATAATTGCAAGATATGAAAATACAATCATATACAGGAAGGAAACATAGATATTCATTAATATAAAATGACACTTTGATACCATACTTCTAGCTTCTCCTCTTTGTGATTCGACATATTTTCCCCACTAGATAAGAGTATGTAGAGCACTCTCCTATAGCATGATACCTCACAAGCTCTCAGGATAACGGAAAGATAAAAATAGGGTGTTAAGATCTCAGTAGCAGCATGGCCCTTTTAGACTCTCAAATTATGACTCCCAAATTATGACTGGAAATGGAACTAGCCTGAACCTCTCAAATGATCCAGCATAAATATGTGAATGATAGGTCCTGGGAGGATGAATGTAGATTTTCAAGATGATGAGAAGTTAGAGAAACTTCTAATGGATGAGTCATGGCCAACTTGAATCAGTTAGTGATCGAGGTGATCTCCTAGGGAATGGGAAACTCTAGAGACCTTTTTCAAAATTATGAGATTTTTCTCAATTGTATCAATTATGAAATAATTATTATCTCATAATTATAATATTTTTGTAAAATAATTATGACAAATTTCTCAATTTTTTAATTTCACCTTTTTATCATGGGATAAATCTCACATAAGTAAAAGAAAAGGTGAAAAGGGATGCATTTTAGCCAAACAAATGAGGTAAGTTGATATTGGGTTTCTCTCACTATAATGGAGTGGAAAATATGGTTATAATGTATGCCCCTTAATGTATGATGTTAGAATGATTAGTTGATGGCCGTAACACATTATAAGAAAAAATGAAGGTCTCAGTGGCAATGGGGAAGCATAGCTAGGATCATAGATCATAAAACATTGAAGTAGAGGTCTCAGCTGTGAAGATAACATCCTTGAGGTAGCCATACTCATGCTCAGTCATAATAAAATACTGAACATGGTTGCCAAACATACATTTTGGATCCATGATATAAATTACTAGGACATGGACACGACAAACATACACGATGGATCTTTGTGACTCAGAGAATAGCCACTAAAAAAAAATCATGGATCTATGTCACAATATACATCAATGGGACTATGGGCACATTATAGATAGAGAAGTGTCCCAGATAGCCCTCAAAGTACATAAATGATACATAAATCCAATTCAACCTAGGAAGGGTGGCATATAAGAGTAGGATTTCCCTAACTGAGGGTCTTTGACATAACCCCAATAGTGCAAATATACTCATGCGAATAGATGAGTTGAAGTTGAGAAATGGTAGAGAATTCTTGATTACCACTCAATGAGGTAAAATAGTAACATACATGAGGTAATCCACCAACGAGGGAAATGGAACACAAGGTACCTAGTATAGTTCACTAATTGTGAATAGATGAGCTGATGTCGAACACTAGTGAATTCCACCAATCGGGAGCCAATGAAGAAAACCCATTGCTGATTGCGAGGAAGCCTGTCGCTGAGGACTACAAGCTCCAAGGTACTACTGGTTCCTAGATCAATCTCCCAGATAATGAGCTGGAAGCGACAAGAGAATATATGTCAAAGGAGGGCCTTGATTTATCCCCCATCAATTGACACATAATAGACCAGGATGATGTGATATATGGATGAATTCATGAAGCGATGAAGTACAAATGACATAGGGATGGCCAACTCGACAATGTCAACAGGCTACTATAGATGGTCGACATAGGATGAGACTTCCCTTGAACAAATAGCAGCATGCCATAAGAGTGACCTAGAAACATAACTAATGAGCACCATGTGATATCATGTAATATTCCAAATCAGGAAAATGCTACAACAATGAGAATATCTCAAGATATTCTAAAGTTGGATACCCAACAATATGCAAACAAAACAATGGAGCAGTAGCAACACTCAACTCATAAAAACATGAGAGAAATCCATAGCTATCTTATTAAGAAATAGAAGCAGGAAATGAATACAAGATCTTGAGGAAATGTTACACAAGATAGGGAATGCTCAGCCTCAAGAGAAAAGTACATAAATCATGATGAAACCACTGCTACAAAAATGTGTCCAAGCTATGACAATGAAATTTATAAGAGAAAATGAATTCTACATATGTCAAATAAATACATATATCAATATGTGGCCCAATACAACATTGGGAGTGAATATCTCAGCTCCCAAATACTACCTCAACTCAATCCAGGAAGGATTGGCTATAATATACAAAATCTACAAAATATCAGAGTTGCTGGGTAGCAGCAGCAACTCAAGAATTGGAAATAAGTGGAGAAGGCTAAAGATGCTGCATTCGATGAAAATACCTCCTCCAATGGATCTCTAGAATGAAAGGCTAATCCTCTCACCTAAGATCTCACCCTCCAAATATATCTGCAAAGCCCCACTGCGAATGCTTCACTAAAATAACTCAGTCACTGGATGAGACTGCACTGTAGGGCTAGGGAATAAGTTTTCCTTAATGCCAAATTCTACAAGCTCCAAAATGCCTCCAATCTAATCTCCCAAGGGAAAGAGAGACTCTCCCTCTAAAAAATAGCTAATGGAGGTGGTGTAGTCAACCCTCACTACAACACCTAACAACACAACATTATTCTGCTGCAGAAATAATAATGTCTTGATGGAGGATGCTTGGACTCAAGCCAATATGTGAGGAAAATCAGTGCAATCCCTCAAGAGGCCTCTCAAGAAGGAGAAGGAATCCTAAACAGGAATTCCCCCGGAAACTCTTGCTAAACATCAAATAATGCACAATGTATGAGTAGACAATGACATGAATAATACAAGCATGAGAAGCAATCATTGTCTTTCTCTCCTTTTAAACAAGTGAAAGCCCCTCTCCATGGTTCCCACTTCTCTTAGGGTTTCCTCCACCCAATAACCCTCTTCCCATTCACACTGCGTTGTTTATCTAAGTGTTCTCCACCTCTTATCCTAGTGTTGTTGACTTGGTCAAACTTGACCTTGTCCACTTGCAAATAACCCTGTTCACACATGAGGGTGTGAAAACTAGCTCCAATGATGATCCCCTTTCATACTATGAGGGCTTTTATTAAGATTTTCATTATGCATCTGTCTCCTTACCCATTTATTCTCCTCCTAAGTGAAATCAACAAAAATTAATATTCCAAATTATTGTAGGAAAATTTTGGAATATTATAGTCCTCCCCTCCCAAATGTTGCTTGTCCTCAAGCAACTACAAGGATAGAACTAGAAAGCCTCCTCTCAAGGCATGGAGTCTATGATGTGATGAGGAACATCTTCTTCATGTGGATGCTCCATCCCCCAATCAATCATCCATGAAAAATGAGCTACCTCCCAACATGGAAACTCCTAAAATTCATCTTCCACCTCTGGCTCTGGCAATGTAGGTGGGCTGAAAATATGATCCTGGTAGAAAAAGTAGCCCACCCCTCACTGTCCTCCTCTCCACTTAGGATAATTGTAGAGTGTATGTTGATCCTCGGCTGCAATGACATTTCCCTCAAATAGCAAGATGGAGATTAGACCTCTAAGGATCTCTCCTCCAACGCTATGAAACATGTTGGCCCAAATCATCTCATATGTGATGAGTTGGAAGTAATCATCATATGGCATCACATTCCTCACATGGCTCACCTCATAAGGAAACAAATGAGTTTTTGTAGTGCCCATACTATCTCCCATGCTCCCCTTAGAACATGTAGTGCAAAGTGTGTGGGAGTTTTCTCCCTCCAAGGACACATTCACCCAATGTGCCTCTCCTCCAGTCATGCTCCCAAGAAAAGATTTAGGAATATCAACTAAGGGAACCATAAGGAGAATCATGCTGGCTGCCATGTGAAGTAAAGGAGAAGGACAATGGTCACTCAAATGTAGCCAATGCAGTTTGAATCTCCACTGCCATAGAAAATAAAATGACGGGTGGCCTTCCCACCATCTGCTTGCTATCCTAATCTCTTCACAAGTCTGGAGAAAATGAATGATGTAATTTGAAATGTAAGTATGTTCTCCATGAGAAATCTCCTCCCCATATTCACTTAGGGAGTGATCATCCATAACGGCCTCATGTAGACCATCAAGTCTAGAAGGAAGAATATTCCAACTTTGAGCAAATCCCTGCACATGTATGGTTAAGATATGCATACATTTAGAAAAATTACTATGCAAATCAACAATACTCTTACCATATGTTTTTCTCATATAAATGGAGTGACTCATAAATGAATTTCCCCTCATCCTCAAAGGGAAAAAATTTGACTGTGCTAACTCCTCCATCTTCTCATGATCCATGGAGTGCCTCCTCAAGTTCTTCAAGTGGTTCCTCCCACAAGAAGGAAAGAAATGTAATGTGGCATTCATGGTTGGCCAATGGTTCCTCCTGAAATGTACAACATGTATAGTAGGGAGAATCATTCTCCCAATGGGAATCCTCAATCTTAAGCCCACTCTCCAATAAAAGCTCCACATGAACATAAACACATCAGCAATACATGGAAGCATAGTACAATAAGAACAAGTTGCCAAATGACAACCAGAGAGTGAATCATAGTTGTACCCATGGAACCAGCATAGTGCATCACTTTCCCTACATCAAATCAAACAAAATCAAGTGTTCTTCCAGCCACAATCATTTCATAAGATATAGACATGGAAGTATAAAAGGGTGTCAATGGTGCACACAAAAGTCACGTGGATTTCCCCACAAACCACTAGTGAGATAGCCAATATCAATGTTACAAATGGCTTCAAGTACATCATTATACAATATTAACGAAGGAATAACCCTCCTTGGTACAATATGCTGCTCATAAAAAGACAAGAAGTACAAAACATATGGTGAAATTTTACACTCTCCATTATGTACTCGAAGACTTGAGCTGAAATGGCTCAACTGAAAATGCTCCCTTACTCCCAATGAGTAGGAAGGTGGCTGTGATATCCTCTCCATAATCATCTGGGCTCTACATCTCTCCATATGATGAAATATGTCTTGTTGAATGCCCTCCCAAATGAACTCTTCTGCCAAGGTAAGATATGCATCACAATGCATGGAAAATAAGTCCTCATGTGCTGTATGTAGCAACTTCTCCTTGAGACTAAAACCTCTAGTCAAGATGACTCTACCATGTGAATAGATGACCATATCATCCACCATGTACCTTTCATATCTCTTTGGGTCATAGAGAATCATGAATGCACCAAGATCCTTGGAGTACTCTACTAAAAGCTGAGATCTCCAGTAAGGATCAATCCTCCTCAGAGACAGTGCTGGTGATCTGGCATGTGAAGCTCTCCTCCTACTGCTGTCTGCTACTTTGACATCCCCCATGCCAAATTTCTCCTCCAAACTCTTCACTTCTCCAAAATCCAAGAGCGGTTAATCCAAGGACAAGATGTCTTTCATCAATGATAGATCTGGTGGCCTCCCTGGTGAAATGCCTCTATGTAGTGAGGCATCAATGTCAAGAGCAGACTGTACATATGGTTGGGCAACCTTGCCCTTACTCTCATAGTGAAATATAGTCTGCCTCTTCTTTGCACTAGCTCTATGAAATAGAGAAGGGTGTGTGCCTCTCATCACATGATGTTGATCTTCCTCCCTTCCTCCTCCTTTCAGCTGCAATGCTTCATAATCATGCTGCTCATTGATTGTGCTTGGACCTTCATGTATGAGATCCTAGGGAATTCCTTGAAAAGATGAAATAATCCCTCTAGTGGGATCAAGAGCTCCTCCTCCCTCTGCATGAGGTGCTAGATCAACTCTAGAAATGACAACACTGTTCTCCTTAGCCTCCTCAACATGATAGGGCAACCCTCCAATGATTTGATCCTCTTTTGGAAAAGGTATCTCTATGCCTTCTTGTGCCAAAGTACAAGCTGAAGGCCTTGCATTTGACAAAGTAACATGCAAGATATCAACCTCCTTCATGGCCCTCTGAAGTGATTTTGAGTCTATGGTGTCTCCCATCACATGCAAGGGTTTTGTTTGTTTATATGTG
Source organism: Pinus albicaulis (assembly GCA_034641835.2). Lineage (NCBI taxonomy): Eukaryota > Viridiplantae > Streptophyta > Pinopsida > Pinales > Pinaceae > Pinus > Pinus albicaulis. The sequence goes on along the minus strand of CM076579.1, from coordinate 1,502,576,494 downwards.
TTTGTTTCCTCCACATGTGTTTAAGAATTCCTCCTACCAAATCTCTCCATAAAATTTCTAATGAACATTGCATAGGAAGAAGTATTTGCATTCTTCAAAGTAAAAGACTCAAATAACCACCATGCATAGACCTTACCTCCAAAGTGCAGCGCTGCTATTCTGATGGCTTCATCTTCGGAAATCTGATGCTACTGCAAAAAGGTGTCTATCTCTTCTATCCAAACCCTGGCTGAACAAGTAGGGGAACCATAAAAGATAGATAGAAGAAATTTATCCATATTAAGCTGCCTGCTCCTCCTCACCCTGATCTTGTAAAACTCTGGAAAAGTAATATGATCTCTAAACCTCTGAGTTTGAGATTCGTACTCATGCAAGAAACCACTAAGAGTTCCTTTCTTCGGCATTCCTCCTTCTTATTTTCCTCTTATGGCAAAGCTGGCCATGTGACTGTGCTGTACCTTATAGGGTGTAGCTTCATGCCCAAACTCCTTATAAGAAAATATGGATTTTGACTCAGTTTCAAACCCTCTTAGAGATCCTATACATATCTCCTTCGTTATCTTCTCAAATTCTTCATGAATGCTCTGTATAGATCTTGAAAGAAGCTTTGTAAGCTTATCTTTCATTTTCTCTCCACATAGTGGAGTCTTCATTTTCTCTCTCCTTGATAGCATGATAGCTGAGATCCACCGGCTGAGCCAGAGATCATGCTTTGATACCACCGTAATATTCCAAATAAGGAAAATGCTACAAAAATGAGAATATCTCAAGATATTCTAAAGTTGGAGACCGAGTAATATCAAAACAAAACAATGGAGCAGAAGTAACACTCAAATCATAAAAACATGAGAGAAATACATAGCTATATTATTAAGAAATAGTAGGAACAAATGAATACAAGATCTTGAGGAAATGTTACACAAGATATGCAAAGCTCAGCCTCAAGAAACAAGTACATAAATCATGATGAAACCACTGCTACACAAATGTGTCCAAGCTATGACAGCACAATTTATAAGATAAAATGCATGCGACATATGTCAAATACATAGATATATAAATATATGGCCCAATACAACATTAGGAGTGAAGATCTCAACTCCCAATGACTACCTCAACTCAATCTAGGAAGGATTGGCTATAATATACAAAATCTACAAAATTCCAGAATTGTTGGGTAGCAGTAGCAACTCAAGAACTGGAAATAAGTGGAGAAGGCTAAAGATTCTACATCCGATGAAAAGATCTCCTCCAATGGATCTCTATAATGAAAGGTTGATCCTCTCACCTAATATCTCACCCTCCAAAGATATCTGCAAAGCCCCACGGTAAATTCTTCACTAAAATAACACAGTCACTGGATGAGACTACACTGTAGGGCTAGGGAATGAGTTGGCCTTGATTCCAAAGTCTGAACTAAGCTCCAGAATGCCTCCAATATGATCTCCAAAGGGAAAGAGAGACTCTCCCTCTAAAAAATAGCTAATGGAGGTGGTGTAGTGAACCCTCACTGCAACACCCAGCAACACAACATTATTATGTTGCAGAAATAACGTTGTTTTGATGGAGGATGATTGGCCTCAAGCCTAGATGTGAGGAAAATCAGTGCAATCCCTCAAGATTCCTCTCAAGAAGGAGAAGGAATCCTAAACAGTAATTCCCCTAGAAACTCTTGCTAAACAAAAAATAATTCACAATGTCTGAATAGACAATGACATGAATAGTACAAGCATGAGAAACAATCACTGCCTTTCTCTCCTTTTAAACAAATGAAAGCCCCTCTCCATGGGTCCCACTCCTCATAAGGTTTCCTCCACCAAAAAACCCTCTTCCCATTCATACTATGTTGTTTCTCTAAGTGTTCTCCACCTCTTATCCCAACGATGTTGACTTGGTCAAACTTGACCTTGTCCACATGCAAATAACCCTGTTCACACATGAGGGTGTGAAAAGCAGCTCCAATGATGATCCCCTTTCATACTATGGGGGATTTTATTGAGATTTTCATTATGCATGGGTCTCCTTACCCATTTATTCTCCTTCTAGGTGAAATCAGCAAAAATTAATATTCCAAATTATTGTAGGAAAATTTTGGAATATTACATATCATGCAACAATGCAAGAGGCATTGAGGCACGCACCATATGAATGGAAGAGTAACCAGCTAGAGGAGTAAAGAGACTCATATAGATGGTAGGACTCCTAGGAAAGCTAAATTCCAACTATAAGATAATGAAGCAGGTAGGTGTTGTGTTCAAGGGTGACACAATTGACACTGCCAATGGATGAAAATGAAGATAGTTGTTCTCTCCCTTCTCTTTTTATGAGTTCCTTTTTCATAAATATTTCCCACAAGCCCGAAAAAGAGATAAAAGTATACAAGGGGGAACCTCCTAGCCACAGTAGACTAGGGTATTCCTTTCTTGTAACTAGTCTATCCCAGTCCAAAAAAGGGTTAAAATTATACTAGATAGGTGACACTTGAAGTAATTTAACAAGCGTGAAGCAGACAAGTTCACTTGGCAATACTTTCCAATTTAAGGAATTTGAAAAGAGCTTAAAGGAAACTCCTCCTAGAGGAACCAGTGGTATAGAGTATAGCAACGGGTTCTGGTAGTGGTGGAACTTCTCATGACATAAGGAGGACACAAGGCTAGCTAATAGGATCACTCATAGCAGTAGTTCCCCGAGGACATGGTAAAACACCAATTGAGTGTGGATGGTGGGCCAGGAGGATGATGACGATCGAGAAGAAAAACCAAGGTTCAAACTACATTAGGCCCGTAAAAGTGTCAATAAAAATGGATAGAGTGTGGAATCCTCCTTGGGTATGGCTAGAAAAGAGATCAATAAGAGGACATGAGGCTCAAAGTCAAATTCATGGTGGGACATAAGGAGGAATTTCGAAAGTGATAAAAAATGGTTGCATTGACACCAATACAGAAAGAGGGTGGTAACTAGGGTATCCATGAGTAGTTAAGCTCTACTGATAAAATATGAAATGTGTTATATTCTTTCCATGATTAGCCCCATGCGTTGTACATTGCGCCGGGCGCAGCAGCCCCCTTGTCGGGGTCCGGGGCAGTGCCCCGGTGAATTTTTTTTTGGTATGCGGTCCCACTCATATGCGGACCCACCCATGTTTTGTGCATGAGTTTGCACATGGTTTTGGGGTACGATGGTTTTCGACCCCTAGTATTTTGTATATCCGGTCAAGGGAACTACGGTTATGTTATAATCCAGGGTTAATGAATTGGGGTTTATGTATGCTTCAGTATGTATATATATGTGTTGTAACACTAACAGGAAAATAATGAAAAATCAAGCTGGTCATCCCAATTTGGGATCCAGGGGAAAATCTTTGTGTTTATCTGTTTTATGTTTTATGCTCTCGCTATTGTTTATTTTTTGTTATAAGATTCATGTGTAGATAATTTATGTTCAAGGTTAAAACCTACATTTGGTATCAAAGCTGTTTCGGCTTCAAGGGGATGCCTTTGTTGTTGAGGGTTTTTTGCTCGGGCCTGTGGTAGACCCTGTTCAGTGGGAGATCTGCGGGATCGATTCTTGTAGTGAAAGAAGATGGCGAGTGGTGGAAAGATAGAGATCGAGAAATTTAATGGTCAGAGTTTTGAGTTGTGGAAGCTCAAGATGGAGGATCTGCTGGTGGATAAAGATCAGTGGATCGCGGTAGATCCAGGTACTAAACCAATGGAAATGTCAGATGAAGACTGGAAGAAACTGGATCGGAAGGCTAAGAGCACAATACGGTTGTGTGTCTCAGATTCAGTATTGTTGAATGTATCTGGGGAAGCTATGGCGAAGACCTTGTGGGACAAGCTAGGGACTTTGTACCAATCTAAGTCTCTGGTGAATAAATTGTTCCTTCGGAAAAAGCTGTATAACCTGAGGATGAAGGATGGAGACTCAGTGACAAAGCATCTGAACGCCTTCAATACTGTGGTAAGTCAGCTGTCATCTGTTGATATTAAAATCTCAGATGAAGATAAGTGCATCATCTTGTTGTGTTCTCTACCAGATTCATGGGACAGTCTGGTTATTGCAATAGGTAGCAATACAACTACCTTGAATTTTGATGACATTGTCTCAGCCTTGCTATCGGAGGAAATGAGACGGAGAAATATGGAGGATCAGAATGGAGATGCCTTATCTGTACGAGGAAGGTCCCAGAACAGAAACAAGAATAAGGTTTCGAGTGGGAGATCTAAATCTAGAGGGAGATCTAAATCTCCTGGAAAGTTTGTAAATGTGTGCTGGAAATGCGGAAAGGAAGGACACTACAAAAAGGAATGCAGATCTAAAGCTCCTGAGAAAGGAAAGGGATTTGATGAAGCTCCTTCTGCAGAGGCAAAAACCACCTCAGATGAAGGTGGGGATGTGTATTTGGCTTCTTCTTCAAATACACATGTAGATCATGAGTCATGGTTGATTGACTCAGGTGCATCCCTTCACTTCACTCCCCATAGGGAGTGGTTCTGCGAGTATGAGAAATATGATGGTGGTGATGTCTTCCTAGGGGATGATAGGAGGGCCAGAATCATCGGACGTGGAAAGGTCAAGCTGAAGCTGCAAGGTGGAAGGATTAGAACACTTCTTGGTGTTCTACATATTCCTGCATTGGCCAGAAATCTGATTTCTGTAAGCAAGATGGATGATGCAGGTGTAAAAACAGTGTTCGAGAAAGATGCCTGCAAGATGGTTCGGGGAGCACTGGTATTAATGCGGGGAGTTCGGACTGGAACTCTGTACAAGCTGCAAGGTAGCACTGTTATTGATGGGTGTAACAGTTCTGTGGTTCCTGAAAGTGGGACGGAAAGTCTAGCTGTCTCTGGAGAAAAGACCATGCTATGGCATCAAAGGCTTGGACATATTGGAGAGAAGGGCCTTCGGATACTCCATAGAGATGGTATGGTAGAAGGTATGTCTAATTGTTCTCTGGATTTCAATTTCTGTGAACATTGTGTATATGGGAAGCAGAATCGGGTGAGTTTTCCTTCTGGTGCTAAGAGGGCAAACAAGATATTAGAACTTGTGCACAGTGATGTGTTTGGGCTTGTGTCGGTTCCATCACTGGGAAAGTCTGTGTACTATGTTTCATTCATAGATGACTTCTCAAGGAATACATGGATATATTTCTTGAGGAAGAAATCTGAAGTCTTTGACAAATTTAAATAATTTAAGGCTCTAGTGGAAAACTAGACAGAGAAGAAGATAAAGGCGTTGAGGAAAGATAATGGTGGGGAGTTCTGCAAGAAGGAATTTGAAGAGTTATGTAAGAAGTGTAGTATAGCACGGCAGAAGACTACTCCATACACACCTCAGAAAAATGGAGTTGCAGAAAGAATGAATAGAACACTGATGGAAAAGGCAAGAAGCATGCTCAGTGGTACTGGGTTAGGAAAAGAATTCTGGGCAGAGGCAGTGGAGACTGCATGTTACTTAGTTAACAGATCACCTTCATCAGTGTTGGAGGATAATACCCCACATGAGGTATGGAATAGTAAGAAACCCTCTATTTCACATCTAAGGGTATTTGGATGTGATGCATATGTACATGTTCCAAAGGAGAAAAGGACCAAGTTGGATAATAAATCTGAAAGGTGCATCTTTATTGGGTATAAGGATGGTTTAAAGGGTTACAAGCTTTGGAACCCAGAAACAAGGAAGGTTGTGTACAACCGAGATGTGGTGTTTAGAGAAGTGAAATATGTTGTTAAACGTGAAGTCCTACCAAAGGAACCTGAGACGATAGAGTTTGAGCTAAAGGAGGATGAATCAGACTCTACAACAGAAGAAGACTTAGAAGATGAAGAGCCACAAACTCCAGCTTTGAGAAGATCAGTTCGGGAAAGAAGGCAACCAAAAAGGTATAATCCATCTACTTTTTGTTCAGGTTTTTCCTTAACTATAACTGATGATGAACCCAGAACTGTCAGGGAGGCAGTAGATTTAGAGGATGGAAGACTCTAGAAGGAGGCCATGGTTGATGAAATGTCATCCTTGCACAAAAACGATGCATGGGATCTGGTGGAGTTGCCGGCTGGAAGGAAGCCCATTGGGAGAAAATGGGTGTTTAAAAAGAAGATGAATGTAGAAGGCAAGGTGGAGAAATAAAAAGCTCGGTTGGTAGAAAAAGGTTATTCCCAGGTGCCGAGAATTGATTTTGGTGATATTTTTCCTCCTGTTGCCAAGGTTACTTCTATTAGATTACTTCTATCTGTTGTTGTTGCATTTGATTTTGAGATAGAACAGATGGATGTGAAGACAACATTTCTTCACGGGGATCTAGAAGAGGAGATCTACATGAAGCAACCTGAAGGCTTTATGGCGAAGGGTAAGAAAGAACTAGTATGCAGGTTGAAGAAGTCTCTGTATGGGTTAAGACAATCACCAAGGATGTGGTATCAGAAATTTGATACCTATATACGGGGACTTGGCTTCACCAGAAGCAAGGAGGATCACTATGTTTATTTTAAATTAATTGGTGACCGTTTTATTTATTTGGTCTTGTATGTGGATGATATGTTGCTGATTGGAAATGACAAAGAAATTATCCAAGATTTGAAGACCCAACTATTCTCCAAATTTGACATGAAGGATCTTGGTGCTGCAAACTATATTTTGGGCATGGAAATTAAGAGAGATCGGGCAAAGAGGAAGCTCTGGTTAAACCAAAGGAAGTATGTCAAGACTATATTGCAGAGGTTCAATATGCAAGATAGTAAACCGGTGAAACTTCCTATTCATGTAGGTGTAAAGCTATCTGCTGAACAGTGTCCCAAGACACAAGAAGAAGAGGAGGATAAGTCCCGTGTTCCATATGAAAGTGCAGTGGGTAGCCTGATGTATGCAATGGTCTGTACTAGACCAGACATTGCACATGCAGTGGGATTATTGAGCAGGTTTATGTCAAACCCAGGGAAGGAGAATTGGACAATAGTGAAGCGGGTTTTCAGATATTTACGTGGCACTAGTGATTATGGCTTGTGCTACTAGGGAAGACCAGGATTGGAAAGAATGTTGGACATTCATGGTTTTGTTGATGCAGACTGGGTTGGAGATCTGGACTAAAGAAGATCTACAAGTGGGTATGTGTTTAGCCTATTTGGAGGTACAGTCAGTTGGATGAGTAAAAGACAGTCTGTAGTGGCGCTTTCAACTATAGAGGCAGAATACATAGTAGCCACTCATGCAAGCAAGGAAGCATTTTGGTTGCAGAGATTGTGTTCAAGTATGGGGTTGGTACATCAAGCTATAAGGATAGACTGTGATAGCCAAAGTGCAATTTTCTTGGCTAAGAACCCTGCTTATCATTCAAACACAAAGCACATTGATGTTCAATATCACTTTGTTAGAGATATGGTTGAGGCTAAAAGGGTGTTGTTGGTAAAGGTGGACACTTTGAAGAATGTTTCAGATGCATTGACGAAGTCTGTGAGCACTCAGAAGTTCTCTTGGTGTAGAGAAACAATGGGTGTTGAAGAATTGGCCAAATGACTAAGCTCTCCTGTGGCCCCCCGTGGAAAGAAAACAACAAGTGGGAGAATATTGGGTATGTGTTATATTCTTTCCACGACTAGGCCCACGCGCTGTACGTTGCACTGGGCGCAGCAGGGGGGTCACAGGGGGGGCAGCAGTCCCCCCTATCGGGGTCCAGGGCAGCGCCCCGGCGAAATTTTTTTTTGGTATGTGGTCCCACTCATATGCAGACCCACCCATGTTTTGTGCATGAGTTTGCACATGGTTTTGGGGTACGATGGTTTTCGACCCCTGGTATTTTGTAGATCCAGTCAAGGGAACTACGATTATGTTCTAATCCAGGGTTAATGGATTGGGGTTAATGTATGCTTCGGCATGTATATATATGTGTTGTAACACTAATAGGAAAATAATGAAAAATCAAGTTGGTCGTCCCAATTTGGGATCCAGGGGAAAATCTCTGTGTTTATCTGTTTTATGTTTTATGGTCTCGCTATTGTTTATTTTCTGTTATAAGATTCATATGTAGATAATTTCTGTTCAGGGTTAAAACCTACAAAATGCATACAAGAAGTGGAAAAAGTCACATCTTGACGGGGTTAGACCTAAGTCATAAATAGTGCTGACAGTCAGAATGAAAAATCAGTGAAAAGGACCTACCCTTATATGCCTATTCAAGAGAAACACACCTAAGGTCCAATGGATGTTGCAATAGAAACACCATGCTATCCTATAAAAACCATATAAAAATAATATACCCATGGTGAAATCACATAATGAAATAAATAATCATGGATGAGGGAAAAAAAAGACCTATATTTTGGGCTTTTGTTTTTTGAATTTTCTATTTTTTTTGGATTTTTGCGATAAGTAAGACGCGATAAATACTCACATCACACACTAAACAAAAAATGGGATAAAGCATCACATTATTATGTACATTATGTACAAGCATAACTTAGTTTGGTAAGTCACGCTAAGGTGTGCCCACATCCAGGCACATGCTAGGGGTTTCTATACGCATACTTATGGGAAGAAGAGGCCATATGGTTAACAATGTAAAGCCATGCCAAATGAAGTCAAAATTCCCAATCTAGAAAGGTTGAGCATGCCAAGGACAACCTAACATATTCATACATTCAAAACTACCCCGTGGACACAAAGAAGCATCAAGACATAATGAATGTACAAGACACCCATCGGCAGGTGGTGAGGAGTTAGACAGTTCAGTGGCAAGTTCAGTATTCAAAACCCAAGACTTGACTTGGTCCATGCATGGAAAATCCAAGGAAATCCAAGGAGATTCCCCTTGGTTCGATTCAATATTTAATGTTCCAATCTATACATGTTCCAAATCGGGGAGATTAGAGGTAGAAAGAGGCGTAACCTCCCTATGATTATTAGTGGATAGATCCATGACCTCCAAGTTCACTAATCGGGGAGGCTCTTCATCAAATGGGTCACGTAGAAAAAGTGCAGGGGCAACCCATGTGGGTTAAAGAATCTGATCATATTCCATATAATGATGGATTTTTTTACTAGCGTTAGGAGGTACTAACAAGACCACCGAAGAGAAAATGTGTTCCACAATAAGTGGCAGAGGGTGCTCGCTCGGTTTATCATCTTCTATAACATGAAACAACACCCACATATCAAGAGGTCGATGGGGTCCATAGGTGCTATAAGAGATCATATGAATAGGAGTAGTGGTGGGAGATGAGGAAACGTTGGGTGGAGGGAGTTGCGGAAAAACCCCCATAAGAGTGGAACTTGTGAAAATTCTAGCACCAACACTCTGAAACTAACTAGGATGGCCCCCAAAAGTGGGATAGTGGTCCCCATAGTGGAAATCTAGGCCAATGGCATGAAATAGTCAAGCTGTTAAATGGTGACAATATTTATTCATGAGGAAATCAAAGGAAACAAAATATAGATGAGCTCACAAAGGTCATGGCATAAAACCAAATACATCCAATGAGAAGTTTATAATCTAAAGGAGCTTTGATGACTTCAATATGAACATGTACCATTTTACCCCCTAACTCGATGGAAAAATGTGGGAGGACCCCCTTAGAGTTGAAATTATGACCATCAAATGCTTGGAGAGTGGTATTATATTTGGCGAGAGCCAGAGAGCCAATAGTTTTCCAACAATATATAAACATGATATAGGTGGAAGAGCCCTCATCTACCAGAGTTCAATGGATATTATTTTTGGAAACCCACACTATAATATAAAATTAAATTTGATGGGAAAGGCAAGGAGATGATTTTTTGACATTGAAAGAAATGACACCAGAGTTAAATAGTTAAACTCCATCAATGGCAGACAATAAAGCTTTGCGTTGTTGAGGACCACTTTCCCAGACCTCCAAAACAGAAATGGAACAAGGTACCTGGGCTACATCTTAAACAACACTATAGTGTTGAGTGGCCCTGGCAGAAGGGTTGTGTGTTTTCTTATGGAGAACACCCTTGGGGGGCCAATAGATTGGTTCCATAGCTTTAGCTAGAGTGAGAGGTCTAGTGGATAGAGGTGGAGCTAGTGAGACCTTGGAATGAGAACTCGACTCAGGGGCATTGCAGGACCTAGTTCGCGTGGTCACATTGAAATATTCCGTGCACAAAAATATGGCCATTTTGTGAGGGGATGAGAATATGACCCCTCATTTCCTACTTGTGGAGGTCGAGAAGGCTAAGAAATCATTTGTTGTAGTGGTTACGCAGGGAATGGATGAGTTAAAATGGCAGGCTGATGAGAAGACAGTGGTGAAATGAGCCTATGAACTTCGTCCATTCGAGGACACTCATGAGTAAGGTGATCACCTTGAAATTTTTTACAAGGGAACCTGACTTTTCAGCGACGCTTATTGGTGCCCCCTCCCTAACTCTCATGGTTGGGTTTAAACTCTTGGGCAGTTTAATTTTGTTGTTTAGTTTTTTTATTTTCCTTGTTCTTTTTACCACCATTTTTTGAGTTGTGCTTCAATTCAGTGGACTTTACCATGAGAACATCGGTGAAATTCTAATGAGGGGGTTCTTAGTAGAGCTATATGCACTTGTTGGGGTTTGAGATGTAACAATCAAGTGCCTAAGCTGGTCAGCAAGTTGGCTCATGGGATCCATTAGTGGAATTTTGAGGTCTAAAATGGGCCTCCTAAGAAAAATTTACAACCAAAATAAACTTTATAAGAACTAATAGGATTCAAGCTGATGATGTCAACTATGGGGGATTATTCACCATTTTTGGATTAAAAAATTAAAAATATTAGAAAATAATAAAATAATAAAACTAATTTTCAACTTGTATTTTCAACTTATCTCCCTAAGGTTTTACTCAAATTTCGAGCAGGAATACTCGTTGGATGAAAAATTTAATTCGTCATCTAAGGAGTACCCATGTTGCATACCATTGGAAATAATTTTGAATTACGGATAAAAAATGATTCCCTAGACAGGTGATAATATAGAACAACAGATTAAAGACTATACAACTTCTTCTCCTAACTAAGAACAGACACACAGAATAGATTAGAAGCTTACTTGCAATCCAAGCACTTCCAAATGGTTCCTTTTATCGCTTTCGTTGCAACTTCAAATTCCAACAGTTTGTGCAAAATGCTTCCTGCAAGAACGAACACTAAACAACAGAAGATAGAAATAATACAGATGTCTATTCAAGTTAGTTTTCTAAATTAGTAAAGCATAAACCATATACATCAACTAAGATCTTACAATATGGAAAATCAAATCCAATACATATTCATATAGGGAAAAGTAAGTTGTATTCTATATTGATGATAGAAGGAGAGGTTACAACCTAGTGACTGATTTTAAGTGACCATTCCAACAACATTCATAGCCTCATCACAGTATAAATCTCTCCAGCGGCTGTTACACAAATCTAACTCTTAATTGAAAATCCACAGCATTTCTCTACTTCAATTCTTCCTTCTCAAGCACTCAGATCTGTGCTCAATTTATAGAGGAGCTGAAGGTTGTTTCACAATCAATGAATTTCCAATAATAGGCAAGACATGTTCCCAATCTTGTAGATGTCAAATGGACACATGGATTCAGAGTTTGACACATGTGAACTCTTCTAGAAGGCACTAGCCAAGTGGAGATTTTGGAACAATGAGAATTTTGCTCCCAATCTAACCAACACACTTGTGAATGTTGAGAAGTGCTTTGCAGAGTAGCCTTACATGGGGATACCTGCATATGCAATGCACTTAGTCCCTTTAGAGGCAGCGTTGATGAGCTCTCATATGCTATATAATAAACTTCAAACCTTGGAAATCTTTGCTTGATGAAAGTCATGCTTGATTTCTCTTATTCTTGTCTTAGGGCATGTAGAAACTTGAAATGATAGGGGATGATAGACCCTTAGTCATTGGTCATGGAGATTATGCCCAGTTAACCAGATAATTGGGAAATATGCGCAAATTGACCAATAAAAATTGCCCCCTAAAGCATGAGATAAAAATGATAAAAAAATTTGATCGATATTTTTTACACTGTGATGGGATGGAAATGAAGCGCAGTGGTCACCTGCATCAATATTACAATACATTACATTATGATATATCCTCTTTGATCATAATTGTTGAAGGTAGGCATTCCCATGTTCAACACATATACAATCTAATAACATGTACATAATTTAGAAAGTTGTCGACATTGGAATGTTTCCCAATGTAGATATGCCTACAAATATAGGCCCATGTTCGGATGATGATATATATGTAAGGTCACCGTACAGATGATGTGTACAACAATCCTGAAATCGCAGCCTAGATGGCTGAAACTAGATACGGGGTCTTCTTGTCTCATTCACTCGATCATTCGGGTACAAGTCTAGCCATGTGAATATATGATTTGTCGTCGAACATGGAAAGACATCATTTGATTACCATCCAATGATGTGAGTTGTTAAAAAATGTGAGAGAACCACCATTAATGAAAATGGCCCTCAAGGTACTGCAGTACATTTCGTAAGGCGTGAATAGATGATTTGATGTCGAACGCCAAAAAAAATCTTTTGGTCAAAGGTTTGGAAGCAAGGATCTTGTCAATGTTGTAACAAGCCTCATGGTACTAGAATCTGATGTTTCTAGGTGAACTTCCTGGATATTGATTTGTCGTCGATAGGAAGTCACCTTATTGTGAAACGGGAGTTACTGATTTTAGAGAAAAAAGTATGACTTGATATAGCAATTTTTAGGGATGACGGTCATGAGAATAATGGTTTACGAGTATTGCAGAAGGATGAGTTTATTCACTGGATGACTTCACTTGAACATATCGGTGACACTGTGATGAGTCGGAAACATTGACCCAAAATTAAAGTGAAGGTATGATGAACCATAGTATGAATGAACTGTCAAGATGATTACCCAACCCAAACAGTCACAGACATGGAGTGAAGGAAGTGCCATGTTCAAGAACGCCTTGCTACCATAAAGAATTTTTTCTCACTTTTCCCAAATTTTCCCCAATCATTTGTCGACTGGTACCTCTTTATTTTTTAACAAGCTTGAGGAGGATAACATTTGCTTGATAAATAATTCAACCCTTCGGGTGAATAAAGTATCTCTATTTAATAATTTAATGAGTCTAGCGATGAATTAAACTCGATTCTTACCATGATTGACAAGCTCGTCACTATTTTATGTTTTAATGAGCTTAATGACAGTGATAGCCCAATCCTTTTTCATATTTAGAGAGTTTGAAAAAGAGGACGAAAGAAAACTCCATAAGTACTTTTTCATAAATTTGTCACTCAGACCCAAAAAATTGTAAAATAATATCTGAGAAAACCTCTTTGGTCATGTCTAACCAATGTATTCCTTTTTCGTAAATAATCTATCTATGTCTGGAAAAGGGTTAAACTTGTACTGAGTATATATTGATTCATTTACTTTTACAAGCTCAAAAAGACAATTGCTCGGCAATCTTTTCATATTATCGAAGTCTGAAAAGAGCTAAAAGAAGACTGCAGGGGTTCATTTTTCATTGTTATCGAAGCTTGAAAAAGAGATAAATGTGTGCTTCAAATCCTTTTTCATTTTTAACAAAGCTTGAAAAATAAGGAGAAAAAGTATTCTTTATGGTCAAGTCATTATTTGAATAAATCTGCATGACTAATCTGTCCATCAGTTGTATTTCCTATTCAGAACAACATCAAACGGATTAAGAATACTTGTTTCATGATAAACACATAATAAAACTATATTCATAGCAATAAATTTAACTTGCAAATAATTAAATGACTATTAAAAGTAGTTTCACTATTCATTTTTACCATTCCATAGTTACCATTTTCATTTTAGAGCTCTGAACCTGATTTTTCCCCCGAACTTCATCTGCTGATAGCGATCATTTCTGTGGATGGATTTCATCACCGTTTGATCCAGGTTAGTGCCATGAACCTCCTCTTTCCACTGGTATTCATTTCATCTCCAATTTATCCATTTTTTTAGGGTTTTAAGGACCCTAGGGTAAATTCTTCCTAAAAAGAGGGCAATGCACCCTTGAATGTCAAAACTTGCATTTCATAATAGGTGCAGTGAAGTGTACTTGCATGTGCAATGCACTGTCTCTTGTTAGGGAGTGCGTTGGTCGTAGTCTAAGTTTTTTATTTTCTCATTGTGCCCAAAATTTGCCTAGTTTTTTACAATGAATGGAATCTAATGGATCTTATGGTTGTATTTCAGGTTTCCATCGGATTATAATGACGATTACATGGAGAGAAAGAGAACATGAAGAACAAGATATGATTGCCTTAAATGATCTAGGTACTATAAGAGCCCTGTGAGATTGTGCACTTCTTAAGTACTTCAATTTGTCGGGAATGAGGCAAAAAATAGAACTCTTGAAGTTCTTAGTTCAAGCATGGGATCTGGATATAGAGGAATTTCATATTAAGTGTTGAAAATGGCAACAAGAAACAGTGAAGGAGGCCTCCTGAAACATCTTTCCTGATCCTAGTTAGAAAGTGATCACCTAAACTAGGTGGGGACCACACATGTGATTTTTGTCGGAAAAATCTATTTTTAGACTATGTCTATTTTTAGACATATGGAGCATGGTTCAGTGATCGGTGATAAAAAGGAGATTCTTGGAGTATGTGTCATGTTGGTAAAAATAGATGGGACTCTATTTTTGTCACCCAAAGAGGTCAAAGGCTAGTTTTTAGACCGCCTCTCCTAAAATATGGAAGCTCTAATATTATTAGCTCTTAATAATATTTGGACTATAAACATTATCTTATTCTCTGCTAATATTTACTTGATGCCCTGGATGGGCACAAGGGAATGGATGTATGAAAATACGCTTTTCCTGGTTTAAGTGAAGCCATTGCATGAAGACTTGCTTAGAACTCATGTGAGAGAGTTTGGTGGAGTTGATTGAGGAAGTTAGTGGAGTTGTATTCAGTTTAACTAATCTAAACATAGTTGAGCTTTTTGTATCCAAGTTAACTAATAGATACAATTAGTGGGAGTGGTGTGAATTAATTATTAATTAATTCACTAATTATAAACTCATAAATCAACTAAAGAATACATCAGTTAACTTCAGTGCATGGACAGTTTCAGTGGAGACCAGTGCAGAAATAGGTGAAAGAGCAAGTTAACTATCAGTTGTGACTATATTGTTTCTATTTGCAACACACAGATAGGTGGAGTAATCAATGAGGATTGTGCAGTTCAATCTAGGTGGTTTATCTATATAAAGAGACCATCCCATAGCATTGAAACATGCAATTCAGGTTGGCTATCAAGTGGCTAAAGGTTGGAGCATGAGTTTTGCTAGATCTAGCTTGATAGTGTGTAGCATGGGAGGTAGTGCATGAGAGCTTGCAAAAAGCTTTGTACTATGATTGTTACATGATCTCCATGACATGTATAATATACAGATAGTTGGGGGTTTTCAGCTTTAAGCTTTCCCATGAAATACTGTGTTCATATGTGGGAATTTTTATGGCTTTAATGTGTGCATGCAATTGATTTTATTTCCGCATGTGATGATCAATGGTAGAAGAGATTCTGTATTATGCATGAAGCTAAAATAATGTGTGATCAGGAGAATCTCGGTGGATAACATATCAGTTATTCAAATTTCTACATGGTATCGGAGCGATATTGATCATTGGAGCAATTGAAAAGCATTGAAGTGGTTGAGTTTTAGGATAAACTCAAGAAACATAAAGATGGAGAAAGCCGGAAATATACATGCATATTGTATATAATTTTCTACATGGAATGAGAGCGAGAATTTTTGGGTGCGCGAGTTTGTAGGGAATATCTGAAAATTTTTGGTGAAATATTTTCAGAAAAAAATAACATATTTTGATTCCTTGCGAAAAAATACCCAAATTAAAAAAAAAAATCGGTCGAATCGGGGCTCGGATGAGAGAGATATCATCGATTTAAAATCAGCTCTTTTGTTAGAAAATTTTGCGACGGCGGGACAATTGCAATGTGCGCGAGCCAAGAATCTACATGCACTAAGGTACAAGATGCATGCAAAGCTTTGAAGAGCAAAGAAAACGTTAGTGACTTGGTGGTTGAGAGGGAGCCTCTCAACATGCAGCGTGAGAAGCAGTCTCGGAAGGTTGTGGAGCAGCCACAACTGGAGATGTAGAAGAATATTTATAGATTTGATGTAGATGGGATTTCTATGGAGCTTCCTACTGTTGGGAAGCGGAAGGAAGACATGCAATTGAAGCTTGAGAGGGAGCGGGGTTTGCATGCAGGCGATAGTGAACCTCGGGGTGTGGAGCAGCCACAAGAAGAGGATCATGGAGTGGAAGAAACCACTCATGCAGAGAAATTTCATGCCAGATGGGCAGAGGGAGTGCATGCAGCTATACCACCAGGTGAGAGGTGGGGCGACATGCATGATTAATCCCAAGAGGAGATTTCTGGGCAGGATTCATGAGATGGTGTGGATCTCATGAATTGAACCTGGCTACGAGGTGCCCACAACGCAACAGTAGCATGATCAGTTGGATTGATGCAGGCAGATCAAAGTGACAGTGTCGGATACTGGAGCGCGGATCAGAGTTGACAGCAAGTGCAAGAGTGCATGGGTGCAAGAGTTCAACAGCGCAGTAGTTCCTGATGACATGTGTAGTTGGTACCAGCAGAAGTCGAAGACTTTGATGATAGATGCTAGATGCATCAAGACTGATTGAGTTGTTTGGAGCCTATTCAGTTTCAGAGGAGTTGCAGAGCAGATGCATGAGTTTGCATGGTGCATGCAAAGGGTGCATGGCATATGCATGGAGTTGCATGGTGCATGCATGAGTTTGCATGGCACATGCAAAGGGTGCATGGTAAATGCATGGAGTTGCATGGCGCTTGTGGAGGTTGCAGGGCGAATGCATGGAGTTGCATGTCGCATGCAATGACAGTCCTTTCTTGTTGAGAGGGAGTGTTGAAAATGGCAACAAGAAACAATGAAGGAGGCCTCCTAAAACATCTTTCCTGATCCTAGTTGGAAAGTGATCACCTAAACTAGGTGGGGACCACACATGTGATTTTTGTCGAAAAATCTATTTTTAGACTATGTCTATTTTTAGACATATGAAGCATGGTTCAGGGATTGCATGTATGAGATTCTTGGAGTATGTGTCATGTTGGTAAAAATAGATGGGACTCTATTTTTTAGGTCAAAGAGGTCAAAGGCTATTTTTAGACTGCCTCTCCTAAAAATATGGAAGTCGAATATTATTAGCTCTTAATAATATTTGGACTATAAACATTATCTTATTCTCTTGAAGCACTTCCGTTTGATGCCTGGATGTGGCACATGCAGCTGACAGAAGGAAATACGCTTTTCCTAGGGTTTAAGTGAAGCTATTGCATGAAGACTTCAGTTAGAACTCATGTGAGAGAGTTTGGTGGAGTTGATTGAGGAAGTTAGTGGAGTTGTATTCAGCTTAACTAATCTAAACATAGTTGAGCTTTTTGTATCCAAGTTAACTAATAGATACAATTAGTGAGAGTGGTGTGAATTAATTATTAATTAATTCACTAATTATAAACTCATAAATCAACTAAAGAATACATCGGTTAACTTCAGTGCATGGACAGTTTCAGTGGAGACCAGTGCATAAATAGGTGAAAGAGCAGGTTAACTATCAGTTGTGACTATACTGTTGCTATTTGCAACACACAGATAGGTGGAGTAATCAATGAGGATTGCGCAGTTCAATCCAGGTGGTTTATCTATATAAAGAGACCATCCCATAGCATTGAAAATGCAATTCAGGTTGGCTATCAAGTGGCTAAGGTTGGAGCATGAGTTTTGCTAGATCTAGCTTGATAGTGTGTAGCATGGGAGGTAGTGCATGAGAGCTTGCAAAGAGCTTTGTACTATGATTGTTACATGATCTCCATGGCATGTATAATATAACGATAGTTGGGGGTTTTTCAGCTTTAGCTTTCCCATGAAATACTTGTGTTCATATGTGTGAATTTTTATGGCTTTAATGTGTGCATGCAATTGATTTTATTTCCGCATGTGATGATCAATGGTAGAAGAGATTCTGTATTATGCATGAAGCTAAAATAGTGTGTGATCAGGAGAATCTCGGTGGATAACATATCAGTTATTCAAATTTCTACATTAAGAACTACGTGGTTCCCATAATAGTTGAGGATGTGTATTTTCTCAAGGGTTTGTCGAGGAGAGGTTTACCAATTTCACTCTCAGGGTCTAACATTGGAGGAGAGATAGTAAGGGATTATATTCATGCGACATTGCTATCCAAAAGGGCGGAACCTAGAAAATATGGAAAAATAAACATCCAGAGATGTCGAGAGTTTTCTTTTGAGAACTATCCTTTTTCACGATTGCTAAACTTTTTACGGCACCGTTACACTACATGTAGCGAGATGTATTGTATATGCGGTATGTGTGCTAAAGTGTATGGAGCCAATAGCCTTCAACCGGTCTAAAGCTATTTTTATCTCGGATAAAAGGATTAACTAAATAAATCAAAGGGAGGAAGGAAGAAGAATTTAGATTATGGTTCTATCCTCATATCCTTCGCCTTGGAATGGATTCCACTGTAGTGATAGCCACAACATGTGACACTAGATATAGCTAGTCCTAGAGATCCTTGGATGCGAGAGATGGGTAGAATTCATGAAGTTAGCATGCAAGCCAATCTACTTTTGTGTTCTTGAAAGCGTTCTTCACAGGGTTCTCTGCGAAAAATTGTCACCATCGATAAGTATGCATACATAGGCATTGATTTTCGAGGGGATCAGATTTAGCATTACCAGTAAAGGTGCCCAGTGGGGTGCAATGAGTAAGAATGTTTTGAACATGCTCTTTTATTTTCCTAAGGTTTATACAATGTTTACTTTATTTTTTATTTCTTTCCAAGACTACACTAAATGTTTAATGTATACTGAGATGTTGGTCGTGTTCAACCGATGAGTGGAACTCGGAGCGCAAGCTGTATGTTCCAAACAGAGGGCCGTATCAGACGCTGATCCCCTTCGAGATCTTGATATGTACGAGACTGCGGCGAACTTCAGCAACACATAGAAGGTGTGAACTCGGGATTCCATATTTTCGGATCGAAGAGCTTCCTGTGCTGATTGCAGCAACACGCTATTGGGGTTCCTAAATGTTGGATGTGGTTACTTCATAGGATAGCTAGATCTATAGCATGTTACACGAGCACCACTAGTTTAATTATGAGATTTTGCATACATTTTGAGGTCAGATCACTAATGTTTCTTAGGGCACAAATTTTGTAAAAAAGCTGATATTTAGTCTCATCTATATGATTTCGGTGTTTTCCTATGTTTATTGTGCAATCCTATTCAATGATGTACATTTTTTTTCTTTACATATGTTGCAAATGTCTCTGTCTAAAACTTGATTAGCTAATGAATGAGTCAATGTGTTCAAATTTCTAGAAATGTGTTGATATTGAATAAAAATCAAAGTGTCTTTCCAAAATTCAAACTCTAAGGAACAATCTAAGAAATGTTGGATTTATAACCCAGTATAAACACTAGTAAGTTGTAATACCACAAGTTGTGAGTCTAACCCTTATGATAATACGGTTAATACCAAATTAAATGGAATCAAAGAGAAGTTAGATCAACGTGCTATACTCACTCGATATTATTCATTGATCTATCGAATAAAAATCCCTTGAAAAACTCACTAACTCATCGTTTGGAGCGAAAAATGGCCCACTGGTGCAAAGGATAGATTCTACGTGACTACGACTAGAACCATCAGCATATCCAACAAGGGTTCCAAAGATTCATACATACGCGTGATGAAATGTAAAGTGGATTACTAACGTCAGAAAACTCTAAAAACAAATTAAGATAGTAATACAAATCAACAACATATATATACAATATAATACAAAAAATTACTACGCTCATGATTAAGCATAGTAACATTTCAAATACAACCCATTTTTAGGGTGTGCCAATGGAATTCCATCGTAATGAACCAACTCATAGGCATCCTTAGCAAGAACTCTTTTGACAATATATGGACGATGCCATAATGGCTCAAATTTTCATGTTCCTATTACATCAAGTCACTTGATCATAAAGAAGGACCAAGTCGCCCTACGATAAAATGTGAGGCTGGACATTTTTGTTGTATTATGCCTCTACACATATCTTATGTGCTTCATTGGCCAATTGGGCATCATGACACATTTCATCAAGATGGATGAGGTTAAGGAGACACACTTCTTCCTCCGAGGTGTCGGAGTAACGAGTCAATCGCGAGTTTTAACGATGGTATTTCACATTGGATTGGTAAGATGAGCTTCTAGATCCATACACCAACCGAAAATGAGTAAAGCTAGTTGTGTTTTCTCACCGAGGTTCGATACGCCCAAAAGGCGGAGTACATAATCAAATGTCAGTTTCTTTTATGAACTCCTATCATTCATTGAAGCATACGTTTAAGAATTTTGTTGATAGCCTCAACTTGTCCATTTGATTATCCAATAATAAGGAGTAGAATTATCATGTGACAATCCTAACTCAGCGGTTAATTCAACCATCATGTGATTGCAAAATTCTTCCCATGATCCGTAACTATAGCTTGTGGGACCCCAAACCGTCCAATAACATGATTAAAGAAAAACAATGCAATTGTCTATCCCAGTGTTGTTGAATGTAGGCATCACTTCGACCTCATTTGGTAAAATAGTCAGCTGTGACTTAATAATATAACCATGCCCCCCAAACGAACGAGTGTTAGAGGTCATGAAGTCAATAACCCATTTCGAAAATGGTCCCATAGAGGGACAACAAGATGCATTAGCACTAGTGGTTTGTGGATTTTACGATAAAAAATATGGCATGCATGGAAACTTCGACCACGAGGGTGCAATCTCAAAAAAATAGTAGGCCAAAAGTAACCGGAGTGGAGTACCTTCTACATGGTAGCATAACCAAACAAATTTCCACCACATGCCCCATCATGACAATCATTTAACACTTTTCGGCCTCCTCATGAGTGAGGCACCTTGTTAAAATGGTATCAACACCACGACGATAAAGTGTATCATTGACGATTAGATAATCTTTGGCTTGGTATTGAATACATCAACTGTTCGTGGCGAGAGGTATCGGGGTTGAAAATTTTGGGTTTGGAGATAAATGATGAAATCCCCATACCAAGGATCATATGATCCAATCAAAAATAGAGACTAAATGAGAATTGATGGTTACGATGTAGTTGCAATACTATCGAGAGGGAAGGTCACGGAGAAGCTCAACCAAAAATAAATATTTCTTTGACTTGGATTTGATGAATTCCAAAATCAAATTTCCTGCAATTTAGCACAAATCCATTTTGAATATCTCATTTCGTTGAACACCTAATCCTACATGGGTAGGTGTGGAATACGAAAAAGTCACAATGGAGTCCAAGTGACCTTGGAATATGAAACCAAGAGTCACACCATTGTATTATAAATGTACATCATGTATAATGGAAAAATAAGAAAGCCTCACGCTTATCCTAAATTGTGTGTTGAGTCTCTTGTGTGTGTGTGTTATTCTTCTCATACACCATGTGTGTGCTTAACATGGTGTTTAACATGGTATCAGAGCGGGCGATTGCTGGCCCTGCTCCAAATTGAGTGAGCCATTTGTGTTTATGGCCTATGCATATCTGCAAAATTCTTGACATTTTTGTAGCTCTCAGAGTTTTTGTAGTAGTGATTTTGCAGCATTTAGGCATTGGTTTTGAGAAGGAGCAGCATTCAGAAACTGGCAGCATTCAGAATTTGTTTTGAAGAAGAGTGGAAATTGAGGAGCATTCTGCAGGTTTTCTAACTGCACATCATTCTGCAATCTCTGCATTTTAAATTATGCATTTTTAAGCTGCTGGAAAATAGTTTAAAGAGGGTTTTTTGAAGAAATTTCTGAGTTTTTCCATTGAAAGTATCTACAATTCTGAGTTTCTCTACTGCTGGAAAATATTTTCTGCCGCTGGATTTGTTTCTGCTACACATTTGGAAAAAAATTCCTGCTACTATTGTACAAAAATTTTCACTGCTCTCTGTTGTTTAACATTAAAAAAAATAAAAATAAATAAAAAATAAAAATAAATAAAAAATAAAAATAAATAAAATAAATAAATAAAAAATAAAATAAAAAATCCTTTGCATTTCAAGCCTTTCGGCCCCCAATACATCCCCAAATCCACACTATACGACATACGCTCCCTCTCTCCATTGCTACACGCTGCCCCTCCCCTATCTGCAACACACACCCTCATACAAACTCCCACACCCACAGCAACTAAACGCTCACCATACGTTCTACTTTCCCCAAAGCTCACCATAAACACCCCCTCACCATGCTCCCCCGCCCCCTTTCCAACTCACCCCATCACATCTCTCAACGGATCAGCTCACTCCAACGTATCACTCCCCTCCCCTCTGCACTCTCCCACAAGCCTGTCCCCTTCTCTACGCACTGCCCCCCTCTCACACAGCTCTACCCACCCGCTACCCTCAATCCCTCCCCCACCTGTTCATACGCTCATCCCAATCCTCACTGCATACTCTATTGCCTTATGGCCCCCTCTCACATACCGCCTACAAACCCTTACCTCACGACAGCGCTCCGATACCCTCACTCCCACGGCACCCCTGCTATCCTACCGCCTCCACACCTTATCACTCCACCCTCACCAATACGCAATCCACACGGCCTCCCTTCACGCAGAGCTTCCCACTCGGCCTTTTGGCCTTCCCCTTGCCACATTCCCTACAACCAACCATTCACATTTTAAATTCGATTTTTTTAATTTTTAAATCCCCATCCCTTTCCTTTTAAATTTTTAAATTCCCTCCCTATTTTAAAATATTCCCCATGCCTTAAAAAAAATAAAAAAAAATCCCCTCCTTTTAAATTAATACCCCTTACCTTTTAATTAAATTACCCCCCTTCCTTTTTTAATAACTCCTTTTTTATTAACATTTCCCTTATTTTTCCCACTCCCCATCCCTTTTTTAATTTATTAATTCCCTTCTCTTTCATTTTTAATTAATTTCCATTTTTAATTAATTAAAAAAAAAAAAAAACCAGCAGAGAGAGAGAGGAAAGAAGACATGAACAACAGATTTGAAGAAATGGCATATGAGGAGAACATGGACTATATTTAGAGAAAAGTAAATTTTACATTGTGTGATTTGTGGCATAAGGGTGATTTTTTGAAGAAATTGACATTTGAAGACAAGTTTTCCATCATTGAAAACAGTTCTTTGAAGGAAAATTCAGTTGCCTTAAAGGCCTCTTGCACAAGTGTTTTCAACTGCACATTCAAACAAATATTTTGCAGAGATATTGTATTGAGCTAACATTGTATTTTGAGTGGAATTTGTAGCTTCTTCATAGTTGCAATCAGTATTTGAGTTGTTGGATTTTTGATTGCCCTCCATCATTTGAGGAGCACACTTTGTACTTTGAGAATTTCTTGAGTCATTTGTATTTGTTGTTGAATCAAATTGTAAACGGGTGCATTTTCAGTTGTAGCCGACACCCTTTCATTTTTTGAGCCTAAGTTGTTAAAAATGGCTAAAATCAATGAGGCATTAGTGTTGTTGAATAACCTCATTCATTCAAATGTTGATGATGTGATAAAAATGAGCAAGGATGCTCTTTGTAACATTCAAAGTTGTTTTCAAGATGCACACGAAAAGATTGAGTTTTTGCAGTTGGAATCTCAACTCCAAAAAGACAAACTTCAGCAAAAGAGTCACCATTCTGAACCTATTTCTGTTCAGAAGATTGAGAAAGACTCCCTTTAGCAACATGTCAGTAAATTTGCAGTTGATTCACATTCAGTTCCTTGTAGAAGAGCACATTTACATGAAGATGCAGCAGTTCAGCCTGCACTTCTCAAGCCCATCATCAGACCTTGGGAAGAGCTTGTCCACAACAAGCACCAAACTGTTCTTGGATATGAAAAGGATGTGTCCTTTCATATTCCAGAATACACCAATCCCATCATATTTCAGAGTGCCGGATTCCTGTATGATAGTTCACCTGCAGCTGTTCCAGATCCTGCTCCACAACAATAGATTGTGAAATGCCAACACTGTGATCGAGTTGGCCACATGAAAGATCATTGTTTTGATCTTCATCCATGCAAGCACTATGGTCAGCACACCCACTCTTCAGACAGATGCTTCAGAAAAAAGCCTCCTGCAACAACAAATATTCATCTTGGATGGATCGCTTCTTGGAAATGGGCATCAACAGCCAAGAAGATGTTTACGACACATGTCAGAACATGTTCTAGTGTGAACAGGAATTTTCTAGGTGTCAGTTGAATTTCACCAACTCTGTCTCACGCATACACAGTGAGAAATGGTGGTCATGTACGGACCGACGTTCGTCAAGCGGCACGAGCCACGATTCATCATTCCAGTTGAATGTAACTTGAGGAAGACACGGATGCCCATGAGCATGCCTTCGGTTGGTGGACAACCTTAAACCATCTTTGGTTGGTGAGATAACCTAAAACCATCTGGAAATAGTAGACCTCCCCTTTGGTTGGTGGATAATACAAAACCATCACAGGTAGTAGACCTCTAGTTCTTTTAGGTTGAAGGTCTCACTCATATATGAAAGGAACACTTCCTCTAGTAGAAGCCTTCAGCTTAGCAGCCTTCAGCTTCTTGCCAGCTTTGGTTGAGTTCCAGGAAATGCTTCAAGCATTCCAGAGTTGTTGGTAATCCTAAAACCATCACAGGTAGTAGACCTCCCTTCTTTTAGGTTCAAGGTATCCCTTTTTATGAGGGAAAATTCCTCTAGTAGAAGCCTTCAGCTTCTTGCCAGTTTTGGAAGAGTTCCGGGAACTGCAACAAGTTTTGCGTTCCAATGTTGGTGGTCATCCTTAAACCACCTCTTTTTCCAACATTTCAGAGAGTTGATTTAGCCCAAGTGCTGCCATGTATACTTTTCAGATTTGTATTACAACTCTTTTCTTGGACTCACACATACCCCTTCGGATTAAGGGGGGATGTTGGAACACCTAATCCTACATGGGTAGGTGTGGAATGTGAAAAGTCACAATGGAGTCCAAGTGACCTTGGAATATCAAACCAAGAGTCACACCATTGTATTATAAATGTACATCATGTATAATGGAAAAATAAGAAAGCCTCACGCTTATCCTTTATTGTGTGTTGAGTCTCTTGTGTGTGTGTGTTATTCTTCTCATACACCATGTGTGTGCTTAACATGGTGTTTAACATGCCCCCCAACAATTGACATGATAAGATATAAGTCATGGGGTTGCAATTCGAAAATATAGTTGTTTTTTGGAGCAGGATATAATGGCGAAATCTTTGGACAACTTGAACAGCTGCCAAGGCAATATTTTCTATGTATGAGTACTTAACTTCCGTATCATTGAGATTACGACTCAAATAATAGATCAGATGTTCAATTCCATCTTCTTCTTGGACCAATACCATATCAATGGTCGTTTCAGTCACGATGATATATAGGAAATAACCATTTTGGTAATTAGGGGGATACATCAATAACGCTCGGACAAGAGTGTCCTTGAAAGGATCAAAAGAAGCTTGTGCAACCTGGTCCCAATGGAATGGAACCCCTTTTTTCAATATTCGAGTAAATCCTTTAGCCATTTCGGCATAGTTTGGAATGAAATTTCTTAGGAAGTTAGCCTTTCCTTGAAGTTTCTGTATCTGAAGTAAGTTTGATGACGCAGGAAAATCAAGAATGGCCTAAACCTTCAGAGGATCGATTTGAATTCCTTATTTTGAGACTACAAATCCAAGAAAATGACCAAAACCACCACAAAACACACATTTATGTGGATTGAGGCGTATTTTTCAGTGTCGACAGCGTAAGAAAATGGCTCTCAAATGCATCGGGTGATTAGTCCGATTTCATGAATGCGTTGGTAAATAATCTAGATATGGTTTGAACAATGTGCTTGATGTCATTGAAATCATAATCCATTACTCTCTGAAAAGTTTCCCCAACATTATTTAATCCAAACGGAAGTTTCCTATAAGTGAATGTGCCCCAGAGACAGATGAATTCTTTCTTATGTTGATCATCTGGGAAGATATTGATTTGATTGTAGCCGGAAAAGCCATCCATGAACAAAAATATTTCACATCTAGCACAGTCATCAATAATATGGTCGATAAAGGGATTAGGATAATTGTCTTTTGAACAAGCATGATTAACATCGCGATAATTGATGCACACTCTAATGGTTCCTTGTTTTTTCATGACATGAACGATATTGGAAACTCACTCAATTAGCGGAACTGGGTAAATGAAGCCAGCACACAAAAAATTTTCAACTTCTACTTTGATGGAAATGGCTTTCCTTGGATGAATAGGATGAAGTCACTAACACATTGGTTTGACATTAGGATACATATTAATAGTGTGTTCAACTATACTAGTATCTATGCCTAGAATTTCCTCATAAGACCAAGCAAATACATCACGAAATTCATGAAATAGAGAGCGATATGATTCAAGTTCTGATGGAGAACAAGATACACCAACATGAATATTCTCTACAATGCCAAGTTTGGTCAAAATATCAATAGAAATCGTTTCTTCAATATTTGACAGATTTCGCTCAGAATTGATTGCATTAATGGGAAAAGAATTCGAAAAGAAATTTTTTATGGATGGGTGATATAGTTCACTAAGATTATTTTATTCATAATCAAGAAGATGGGAATGATGATGATAATCTTCCCATGGTTCTCCTTCTGCCATCATGGCTTCTAAAATATTCTCATCTGTCAAGAACATTGAGGAAAATGGATCAGATGGAGTATCAAAATATAAGGAACGATCAACCGAAACACTCGGCAACATTGATTTCGGATTTGCTGCCCAAGCCAGATAGATTGATTGCTATGCCAGCTCAATAGGGCTGGGCGGTAGAAACTCATCCAGCGTAGAAATATCATAATCACCCGTACTCTCCCTTAAGCCAGATATAGTGGAAGAGATCATGTAGCAAGTCTCTATACTTGCAATTTCCGCCGACGTCGCGGGTGGCGGTAATGCAAAGGTTCCCATGAGAGTGGAATCCTTTAATATTCCTACACTAATGTTCTGAAGTTATAGTTGGGGTATGTGAAAAAAAGTTACGCTTCCAGTTACTTGCGAAGCAGAGGAAAATAAGGATAGTTGATTAATGATTGTGATAGTACCTTTATGTGGAAAGGAATTCATTCTAAAATATGTAGAAAGAATAGAAGTCATTGCATATACCCATGGCTTTCCAAGTAAAATATTATAGTCAAGGGGTATGTCAACAACCTCAACATCAATATTCACTGTTTTCCCCCTAGTTCGACATGCAGGTTATTAATAATACCACAAGGTTTATATGTGCGTCCATCAAATGCCTTCAATGTTGTTGATGATTGTGATAAGCGTAGTGAGCCAAGTGACTTCCAACAATTTAGAGACATAATGCATGTAGATGCTCCCTCATCAATAATAGTGCAATGAAAAAGGTGGTTGAGAGCATTTACTTTTATGGAGAATTCAAATTCTATTGTTAGTTGTGGCACATAGCCCGTATGATTAAAGACGACAAGATTAGAATCATTCAGATCAATTCCACCAATAGCCGACAATAAAGCCTATTTTCGGGAGGGAAATTTTTGTAATACTTCAAGATCAGACATAGCTGAAGGGGATTGAGACAAATCTTCAACTATATTATAATTTTGTGTAGCTCTTTCTCAAGGATTATATGTTGATTTATGAATCACTCCCTTTGGTGGCTTGATTGTCAATTCAAGAATAGCAGTAGGCTATAATGATTCTATAGATGGATTCGTTGTCAAGGTAGTAGGTTGATCAGTGGCTTAACTACAATAATATTTCTTTCGTGTTGACACCAAAATATATGTTAAAGGTTTTGTGACAGATAACATTAACACTTGGGAACTAGGAGCTGGATCCGTAGCAACCATGTTTGTGTCTGGATTTGGAAATGGGTCTCTCAACACAGCTGACGCATGGGAAGTCTTGATGATTTTTGAGACTTCAGCATAGTGAGGAAAATCCCTAACAAAGTGTTCCTCATTACAGATTATGCATAGATAACGAGGTTTCCTAGTTCTAGACAATTGATCAGATGATCTTTCCTACGGGTTATAAGTTTTATTTTTCTTAGATTTCCCCTTTTTCTTACTTCGAGGTTTATTTTCACTTTTTCTTTTATCAAATGAAACGACACTAATTTTAGAAGCAGGAGTAGGATCAGATGCAGTAGTGTGATGTGTTCTTGTAGTGCTTATCAAACCTTCTCTGGCATGAGAGTCCTTTAATTGAGGAGGAATAGTAAAATTAGATCTCGACACATTAGGAATCTTTTCATAGAGCATGCCAGACTAAGTATAAATCAAGTCTAAATATTGGGCATGATCGATAAATTTCTCTTCTGTGACGATGCCACCATTAGCCACATCCTCAGTTATAGCTGGTAACAGTCACTTAATGAACCATTCAGCAAGGATCTGATCTGGAACAAAGGTTTTAACCAGGTGATGACGACGATGCCACTCATGAATATGATCACAGATGTGAGTAGCATTAGTCTGTATGAAATTTGTCAAGAGTTTAGTTCCAGTTTCATATTTTATGGGTAACTAGAAATGGGTCAAAAATACAGTATCTAGGGCTGTGAAATTATCAAAATAAGCTCTAGTTAATTCAATGTACCATTTTGTAGTCGGACCTGTGAGCGTACGCTGGAAAAGACGTAGTCGAATAGAATCATCATTTAGGGAATTTGATGAACACCATAAATGATAAGTCATGACATGATTCAATGAATCTTCTCTAGGGTTTCCATTGAACTTACGAATATATGAGGGTAATTTGTGAGGTATCACCAGCCACTAAGGAGCATAGTTAATTGGATCATTAGTTAGCCGATTTAAATATGGTAAATCTAAACTTGCAAAGGGAAACTATCGATTAAGGTCAGGTTGAGCATAGCCAGAGTAAGATGGAATTTCCTGATAAATAGGCCTTTGAACACCAGCATAAGGAATCTACTTCTGGTAACCCAGATAGGGGTTGTTTTGGATAGAAAACGCTTGAGGATTTTGTTGACCAAAACCTAGATATGATACTTGTTGAAAATAAGTTTGAGGCATTTGTGCCTGAGGTTGCCAAAGGGTCTGTCTACCAATTTTATAACCCAAATTAAAATGACTTGGATTCAGTTGATAGGTATAACCAGGTTGTGGTTGTGACATCCCATAAAATGGTAGACTCGCTTGTGAATAAATGATTCTGGATACAGGTTGTTGTAAATTAACCAAAGGATTTGGAGTCAGTGGACCAAACATTTGATGGTATTGAGTTGAAGGACCTACTTGATAAGGTTGATGTACAACATTTTAATTCTGTAACAGGGGTAAAGATGTATTAACAAGTGGTAATGAATTGGGTGTAACAGGTTGAACCAATTGATACGAGTGTACAACCGTTTGTTGTTGGATAGGCAGAGTGGGTTTCCATTGACAAACATTTGTCTCAACATTAGATCGACCAAAAAGTGATGGAGTACTATCATATTGGGTGACCAAAGGTTTCCCCTCGGCATGAGGAGGATAATAAGACTGAAAATATTGCTCTCCAATTGCTGGGAGTCCAGTTGATATCACACTTGAAAGAATTGACCCAGAAGGACCGACTTCATATTTCCCCGAAGATGTGTATAATGAATCAAGTTGTTCAGTACTTACTATAGGATTACCAGTTAAAATACCAGATGATGACATTGGTAAAGCCCATGGATTTGAAGATGAACTAGAGATAATTCTACATAATGAATTGTAACCTGATGGGACAAAAGGGTATTCCCAAGACTCCCTGGAATGGTACAATCTTTCAAATTTGTGATACGAAGAAGGTGGAATATGAAAAACACTACCTTTTGAAATTGCCCGGCTCTTACTCACATCTGATCTCAATTCCATAACATCTTCCACACTTCCAATATTCTTGAATTATTAATCCGTCCCATCTATAGTGATCTTGGAGCACTTCTTTCCCTTCTCTTTGATCATAGAAATAAGATTTTGAAGAATCAAAGTTATAGTCTTTTTGTTTATCTTTTCTTGAAGTTTAATAAAATGCATTGGTCTTAGTGGAAATTAGTCATCATCATCAATATTATTCATGAACATATGGTAAATATAATATCCAATAAAAAAATTTGCATTTGTAACATACACCGATAACTTCACATGGAAATGTAAGGAGTTAAATTTTTTATACAAGTTACTCACGGGTAACTATCCAAATCAATATTAAATATTCCTTATGCATAATTACATAGAATGTTCACCAATTCATAGTGTAACCTTAGAATAATAATATTAAGTTTCTTAACCATTAACAACCTCTATAGTAGTACATTAACATAAAATTGTATGATGTAACCTTCCATTCATTTCATTACTCATGTAGTCATCACATACTTGACATTATGAACATCACAACAAGAAAGGAAATCAACATCATCATTTTGACACAATAATCAATCACATCATTGAACACCAATATACCCTGGAAACCCCGTAGGGTGAAAACCAACAACATTTAATTTTATTATTAAACACTCGTGAGGGTGTTCAGTCCTCACTCAATGGCTTATAAGGGAGACCATCCCTTAAGCATAATTATAAATATTACAAAGAAATTTACAAATGTCTAGCTTAAAGCCATTACAATAAATATGATAGAATTTACCCACTAATCCTCATATCTTGATGGCCTGGATGTACCTACAATGGTCCATCGTAAACTAGATCATTCGGCAGTTCGTAGTCATCTGCATGAACCATAATCATTTACATGCCACCAGGTTAAGCATAATATTTCCTTTATACATGTCACCATCATTCTCTGCTAATATTACCTTCAACATACATTGATGTCAAGATTCATAAAGTATTAATAAATCATTTCATATATCTATACTATAGAAGCTTCTCCATCTACTCAAGTATATTCATGACATGAAAATAAAGTACCTTGACATTCTCCCTTTAACAACACATACTGCATATGTGCTAATTATAAGTTATCACATTAACTAATGTTTCCATCGCATAAGCACACATTCCTGCAAGACAATAGCTACATCTCCCAAGCTTTTCTTTAAAATAAACTGATACATCAGTTACAATATTCATGCATGAAATTTACATAAATTTATTCAAAATATCTAACCCTTATGCTATTAATTTTAGTGAATGGAATGAAAGCTAACATAACAAATGTTTCTCCCATGTATGAAAATGCATATAGATTCCAAAAGAGTCTCCCCAAAGGAGTGCTTACACAATGCGGCACATAGCTTCCTTCACGAGTCTTCCCAAAGAAGTGCTTAACACCAGAGAACATGCAAACACATATTTCCTTTTCTAGGAAATATAACATAATAGGCATGCAAAGACATGGTTTCTTTTTTTTTGTAAATTTGGTAGGACCTTCTATTTTCTATTTATAATTATAGGATAGGCTACATTATATAAAGTTCTTATGATGGCCTCAACCTGCCCGCAGGAAACCAAGTCTGTTGGCCATCTAAGTGCATGAAAAGCTTTCCAAAATTGAAATTGTCTTTTTCTTCTATATGCCGCTTGAAATAACTGTCCTAAAACTGCAATATGTTCAAGATAATAATAGAAACTAAGTTTAGAAACTATCAAAAATTGCATACAACAACTTCCTATAAAATCTATCCATCAGAAGAAGAAACTGGGGTTGGGTCCTTTACATTGGACCCAGGCATGTCTACTTGCTGCATCTGCTAGAGCAGCTTTTCGATGCATCATATCTTGTCATCCATTCTCTGGATTCGGTCAGTTGCTTGATATTGTGTGATTTTAATATGCTGCTGTTGATTTTGAATTTCCTCCAGCAGATCTTTGACTTGAGGTTCAATCTTTAACTGTTCTGTTTTAGCCTGGGCAGGCTGAAAACTTTGCATTGCTTTTGCAAGAAGACATTTCACAAGCCAGTATGTATGGATGGTCTGGTTAAGTAAGGTGAGACGACCACAGGTGTTTCCAGGATCCTGGATGAAATCAAGGATTTCCGCTTCAACTTCATTAGCTTCAGGTTCAATCTGAAGATCTCTTTCCCAGCCACGTATTTTTTGGCGTACTGGGGAAGAATTACCCATGATGTAATTGGCTACCAGGTTCTCCAAATGTTCCTGGTTAGTTTTTCTACCTCGCTTCTTAGGAACTTGCTCTGGATGAACCTTCGGCTTGCCTTTGGAAATATCAGACCTTAAGCGGCAATTCCCCATAATTATAGTGTTCCTATACAGTGAATCAAACATACAGGAAAGAACATACAGCAGATTAGAAATTATGGTCAAAAGAGACGGGGTTGCAGACTTCTTGTGTTTGTCACAAGAACCATAGTTAAAGCCTTCAGGACGCAACATAATGAACAGGCTCTGCATCAACCATGATTCAGCATCCATATCAGAGCTAGAGATATACAATGGACGGGGGCTTCGACGCCTTTGAGACCAACTGCGAAATTTTACACTATGAAAGAATTTGGGACAAGAGCAACAGAGGACCTTCAAGTGTAGAACCTGCGTCCAGGTATGGGTACAGTGGTTACTGATGGTGGAGGAAAATGACCCGGTTAATCTCTGGATGGAACTTGGCAAGCAAGTTGACATCTTACTACACCCAACATTCAGTTGGAGTCTAACCCCACAACTGTCCCGATTAAGCTGAAGCAGAATTGGGAAACAGTTCATCTCACACCCGTCATCCCTAGCACTAGGATTATCAATGAGTATGGCACTTCAATGGATGGAAACAACAAAATTTGAACACGGGTCCCTAAAACAAGGTTGAACAGAATGGGGCGGAGGAATAAACCACCAGAGAATCAAAAGAGTAACCCAACTAGACTTGGAATGCTTGAAGCTGATCATATAACTAGAGATGAATGCCATGAAATTGAGATAGAGGACAGATACATACCCTGCAAGCATATCAAAGTTGAAGGGTTGAGCGCACCTCCTCCTCGGCTCCCAAGCTTTTGCATGCACAGAGCTTTTCATGAGCAATTGGGGTGAGGGAGGGCGGTTACTGACCTTAATCAAAAATTTCCATTTGTGCACTGACAGAATAGGTTGGCTCGAGTAAAGGATTATCCGTCCAATGCAAGTGATCACACACTCCAGTGATCGACTATGACGGTGCGACATTATGAGTAGTAATTGCCGAGGGTGTGGCTTCTGCTGGAGTGCCACGATCGGTGCCACGATCTGCCCTTGCTTCCAGCTGGTCACCCCGATCGGGGGGTTGTAGGTCTTTACCCATGATCAACTGCAGATAATGTAGCTCAACATCCCAGATTGCTTCAGTGGGATGAGCATCTATGGATCTCTCTTGATGCTGGAACCCCCAATTAACCAAGTAATCCGCTGCTGCATTACCTTTTCTTTTGATATGGCTGGGGATTAAATACTGAATCTGTTTAATCAACTTACTTATTTATTCAATGAGTGCTGCAGTTCGCTAGCTTTGAGATATTTTCTCCCAAGGGATACCCTGCTGTAGCTTCTAGATGATGCTGGTTACCATGGCTGAGTCTCCTTCAACAATAATTCTCTGATAATTTTCTCTGATAGCTATAAGAATGTCGTGCTTTACTGCCATAAGCTCTGCTTCATTGTTTGTGGCATGGCCCAAATCAAATGCATAGAACCTCCAGACTGCCCCTTGGGAATTACGGAAAATCCCTCCTGCTCCAGCTTGCCCCGGATTGCCTTTTGAGGCGCCATCATAGTTTAATTTAATAAAACCTGGTTGAGGAGGTGACCAGTGTTCCACAATAGTTTGATCCGAGGGTCTATATTTCCAAAGCCCGGTATACAACATTTGTGGTTTCAAATTGAGGCTCTCCAAAATCTGAGCTTCTATCCCTACCGTCTGCCAGTCTTCATCGGACCATCTTTCAACTAGGATAGTTTCGTGAATGTTTTCTATGGAGCGCTTCTAGATGTGATGCATTGGTTGAATTGTTTCTTGGAAGATCTTGTGGTTCCTTTCTTTCCAGATATTCCAGAGGAGGAAGCCGAGTGAAAGGTTCCATGCTCTTTTGATCACGTGGCAGTGATACCTTCCTTTTCTCCAATTGCTAATGGTTTCTACAATACTATCATTGTTCTTATCTGTTTGCCTGAATAAAAGTTCCAAGTTCCTCCAGAGCGGTTGCACTAAGGGGCATGTGTTGAGAAGGTGTTCTGTTGTTTCATTGTCTGAGCAGCAGAAGGGGCGACATGAAGGGCCTATCATCCCCCGTTTCTGTAGATTCTCCCAAGTAAGTATCCTGTGGTGGCTTAACAGCCATAAGAAATATTCTACTTTAGGCCAGTGCTTTAGTGCCCATATGTTTTTCCATAGCGGCTGAGAAATTTGATGATTTTGCTGGGATTGAATGTAGTATCCTTCTTTTATTATGAACTGGCCTTTTGTCATGTATCCCCATCTTAATATATCTGGCCCTAAAACCCGTCTGAGTTTTCTTGTTTTTAGTTCTTTAGTAAAATTATCCGATTGCTGCGTCTCTGGGGCTGCCTCCCAGCCATTCTTATCTTTCCATTTTCGCCATGAATCATTATTATTTGGGCACCAATAATGTTGCACTAAGCGCTGATTTGGGGTATTTGTATACAAAAAAAATTTACCCAGGTCCAAGCGAGTAAATAATTTTTCCCTTTGGTTCCATGAGTCTTCCCAGAAGAGAGCTGTGCCTCCTTCATGAATCTCCCAAAATCTATGACTGCAGATTAAAAACCTGTTAGTGGTGGCCAAATTCCATATTAAAGATCCCTTTAGGACTGTATCTGTCTTCAATCTTCCAGATATTGTGTGTGGCATATCGTATTTTGTTTGCCAGATGTTTTTCCACAGATCCGGCCCTCCCATGAGCCAGCGCCACCAGATCTTAGCTCCTAGTACATTATTCAAAATGAAGGGGTCTCGGAGGCTCAATCCCCCTGCTATCTTTAGTTGGAGAAGTTTATCCCAGGAGACGAGAGCCCTTTTCTTGTTTGCTTGTGCTCCCTGCCATAAGAATTTTTTGAATAGACTTACCAATTGTGAGCATGTTCCTTTTGGGCACGCTCGGCCTGATAGCTGGTATACTGGTAGAGCTTGAAGAAATGATTTTAACATGACCAGGCGACCAAGTGCATTGAGGGTTCTAAAGGCCCAACTATGTATTCTTTTCTCTACTCTGATCAGAATATCCTACCGGTCCACTCGTCGAATAGGAACTGAATTTAAATACATTCCCAAATATTTCAAAGGCATGGATCCTCTTTGAAATCCTGAAGTCCTTGCTAAAAAGGTTTGCATTGTGCCATTGCAATTGAAGAAATAAACATTTGATTTATTATTATTGATCTCAGTTCCTGACGCTGCCATGAAGATTTCCAGAATTCTTAGGATTGCTTTACATTCTTTTAAGGTCACCATGCAGAAAAGAAGGATATCATCTACGAATTCCTGATGGGTCAAGGGGAGGTGAGGTCCCCATAGTTTTAGGCCTTGGAGCTTCCTTATCGCTAGATGAGCTTTAATAAGTCTTCCTAGACCTTCTGCAGCAATTGTAAACATAAATGGGGAGAGTGGGTCACCTTGACGGAGGCCTCTTGAAATGTTGAACGGCGCTGAAGGACTACCATTCAGCAGAATTGAAAAATGTGGCGTAGAGATGAATGAATGGACCCATTGTAGCCATCTATCCTCAAACCCAAATGTGCGCATGACTTCTATGAGGTGTTGCCAACTTATTCGATCATATGCCTTAGATAGATCCAGTTTGATAAGTAAGCCTCTCTTTTTGTCTTTTGTAAGTGAGTGAATTGCTTCTTTGGCAACCACTATTCCATCTAAGATTTGTCTTCCTTTGACAAATCCAGTCTGTTCCGGAGAGATGATAGTGTGAAGCAAGGGCTTCAGACGATTAACCATAATCGTGGAAAGAATTTTGTATATAACATTACAGAGAGCTATTGGTCGAAATCCCACTGGAGTATCAGCATTTTTGTGTTTGGGAATCAGGGTGATGAATGTTGCATTGAGGGCTGGATAGACTTTCTTGTTTCTGTGGGATTCTTCAACCACTTCTTGAATATCTCGACCAATGAATGGCAAGGATGCTTTAAAAAATTCACTTGTAAATCCATCCGGTCCCGGGGCTTTGTTCCTGGGGAGGCTAAGGACGACCTCTTCAACTTCCTGGAGAGTGACTTCTCTTAATAGGGCTAGATTTTTCTCTCGAGTAATTAGTCTAGTAATATGCTGAGTTATCTTTTGTATCTCTTCTTGCCTATTTTGGATAGGTTCCGTTAGGAGCTCTTTAAAATGTGTTGCCAGTTCTCTCTCCATATATTCATGTTTGAGTAACCTCTCTCCATTGGTTTCTTTCAGTGAAAATATTATGTTATGCTGTCGATGCTGGAGCATAGCTTTGTGAAAGAATTTCGAATTGCGGTCACCTTCTTTCAGCCAATTTACTCGGGATTTTTGTTTCCACGGTATCTATTCTTGTTTTCTTCTCTCTTCTTGTTGACTGAGAGTTCGCCCTTCCTCCAAAGCCAAATCCTCTGTTTTTCCATGAAGAATAATGTTTTTCTGAATCTCTTACATTTTTTCCTTCAGTCGAATTTGTTCCTACTGGATGTTCCAAAATTCTTCATTATTCCATCTTTTTATTTCTGTTTTTAACTGTTTCAAACATAGCTGAAAAGAGTGCATTTTATTATTTCCCCTAACTGGATTGGAGTTCCACCAGTTCTTGACTTTTTCCATGAAGCCAGGATCTCGGAGCCAAAAGAGCTGAAACCTAAAAGGATGATTCGGGCGGCTTGCTTTTACATCTATCTCTAACCTGATCGGCCAATGGTCGGATCCGAGAGTTGGGAGAATCGTTGCTTCGTAGTAGAGATCTAGACTCACAAGCTCTTCCGTTGCTACATACTGGTCCAGCCTGGAGGCTACCTGGTATCTCTCACCCCTGCGATTGTTCCATGTATATTGTCCATTTACTGTGGGGATGTCTACTAAGCGTATATCATTTAGTAAGTCACGGAAAAGCACCATTTCTGGATCTTCCCTTCTTAACCCTCCTTTCTTCTCAGAAAGATTCAATATCATGTTAAAGTCCCTGCCTAATAGCCAATAATTCTCATTATGCAGTGTGCTCAAAGTTCGTATACTTTGTAGAAAGGATGCTCTCTCTCTTGGAATTAGAGGTCCATACACTTCTGAGATTAAAATT
This sequence comes from Pinus albicaulis, assembly GCA_034641835.2. NCBI lineage: Eukaryota > Viridiplantae > Streptophyta > Pinopsida > Pinales > Pinaceae > Pinus > Pinus albicaulis. The sequence continues at coordinate 1,502,539,103 of CM076579.1, read as the reverse complement.
TTGGCCTCAGAACCTATCTGACAGAAAGTAGCTGTTAATACTCTGGGACAGCCGATCCATCCTTTTGCACTAACCTCTGCTACATTCCACAGAACTGCTATGCCTCCTGAGGTACCCACCGAATCAATAGCCATAACTGCATACTTCATTTTGAAAGATTGTATTATGCATTGCAGCTTCCATTCTGAAACTTTTGTTTCTTGAAGTAGCATGACTTGCGGTTTCTCGACCTGCAATTTGTCTTTCAGATGTCTCTGTTTTCCTTTGTTGTTGAGACCTCTAAATTCTTGGGTAGTTGTTGAAATACCGTTTTTAATGGTATTATCTTTCCCGTGTTAATCAACATTTCCCCAACTAACTGTATTGATTCCTGCAGGGTTGGCCGTCCTCTCTTTTTTGCTGGCTTTGAAGGGGGAGGCGCCTTTTTTTTACCTGCTGCTTGTTCTTGAGTTTCTTGCTGAGCTTGGGCTGTAAGATAATGCTCGAAAGTTTCCTTATACAGTTTCTTCTGGTCAGGTGGGATGAATCTATCATCCAAGTTTCTCCATTCACCCAAAAGACGTTTCAACAATTTCTCCTCTGCACTTAAGTCATATTTGGGTTGTTCTACCTCCATTGGGGTGAGGTCTTGCATCGGTCTTTCTTCAGTGGCATCCGTTTCCGGCTCAACTTTCTGCTTCGAAGATTGATTTTTCTGTGCCATCTCTGCATGTCCAGCTACCGGTTCCTCCACTGCATTGTCTGGACCGAATGGTTCACCTTCGTCTTGGAGGACCTCGTACCGATTCTTTGTTGTGGTGCCGGCCTGGTTTTGTTTTGTAGCCGTCCCAAGGCGAGGGTTAACAGAACGCGATTGACGTTTTTTAGTGGGGATCGTGACAAACCCTTCTTCATCTTGCCGTGGTGGCTTTTCAGAACTAATGACGTTAGAAGGTTGATGTTTAAGGGCATTTAGAGGGCAGGATTTATACAAATGCCCATACTCATGGCAACGATGACAGGGAAAGGGGATATGCTCATAATCTAGAAGCTGTTTCCAAACCTTACCTTCGTATTCCAAATCTATCATTTCTGGGAGAGGTTCAGAGATATTCATGTATACGCAAATTCTTGCAAAGGATGTATATCGACCCGGAGCAGTGGAGTCTGCTATTTTGAAAAAAGAACCTAAAGAATTACCTATTTCTTCCAAAATTTCAGGGTCCCAAAAATCAATAGGAAGCCCAAATAGCCGAACCCAAACAGGAGCAGCCAAGAATTTCTCCTGTTCAGGGTTGTAACATTCCTCCGATTGTTTGAGAAAAATCCCTCCATTACTGTAAAAATAGGGCCCTCCCTCAAAAATGCGTTATTTATCTGCTAAATTAGAAAAAATAACTGTAAAAAAACCTTTCGCCCCTAATTTCAGATCAATATGACCTTTGGGCTACCATTTTGTTTGAATCCATTTCAGTACTTATTTTTCTGAAGGCCAAATACCTATAAACTTACAGATTAGTGCATGATTCTTCATATATCCACGGTACTCGTCCAATTTCGTCGCAGGAATAATAAATCTTGGTTTTTTGGCTGCCTTTGGCAAGCAGTTTCCTTTCATCTTGGCTTTCCATGCTGCTCCCAAAACTAGAGATGTCTGTTGTTGTACAGTTTCTGAATTTGATGTCCATTGGGAATGATCACCGCTAACAATGTTGCGGTAGTAGGGTGGCGGCCCTCCTCCCGAGGACCTAGACATAGAGAGACCAACGGAGGCCCTCCTCCCTTTCCTGCGCTTTGATTCCTAGGAACTCTACTGTAATTTCTCCGCTATCTTGAAACCCTAGTTCGCTGCTCTCTCATTCTGCATGTCTTCACAACCGTGACACAAAGACATGGTTTTATTTCCATAAAACTAATGGAATAAAGGATAAGAATACATGTCTTATTCTCCAAATGTTATACCAACATTACCCATACATATATATATCAATGAACCAAAACGTTACTTTAGTTTTTGTACATGTAATTCATCTTTTTTGCCAAAGAATCAATGTAGGATAACAAAACTTGTTATCATTTCCCATATATAAATGTATATTCTTTCCAATGAAATATAATACAAATCTTGCATGCATAGACATGATCTTATTTCAAAAGAAACTAACATCAAAATCATGATATTATAAAAGTAATCACGTAGTGTTTTCTTCTAAAGAAATATAACTAAATAGTTATTTTATCCATGGATTTATTAAATAACTAATCTTTACTACCACTATAGTAATCTACCCATGAATTTATTAAATAAGTAATATTTACCAACACCATGGTAATATACCCATGAATTTATTAAATAACTAATATTTACCAACACCATGGTAATCTACCCATGGATTTATGAAATAATTAAGCTTTACCAACACCATGGTAATATACCCATGGATTTATTAAATAACTAATCTTTACCAACACCATGGTAAACTATCCATGGATTTATTAAATAATTAATCTTTACCTTCACCCTGGTAAAATATCCATGGATTTATTAAATAACTAATATTTACAAACACCATGGTAATCTATCCATGGATTTATTAAATAACTAATATTTACCATCACCATGGTAAACTATCCATGAATTTATTAAATAATTAATATTTAACAACACCATGGTAAACTATATATACATATTCACAACATGGTTAATGTATGCATACATATTCCTAAAAAATCTTCCAAGAATATTAATGTGACAAAAAATTTCTCTTTTATTCTTCACCGCACATGAAAATATCTCAAGAGTTACCTGTCTTTAATCTGTATTCATTTGCAAGAAAATAATCTTGGATTTCTTATCACTTCTTTTTCAAGAACTCTGACTTTTAACTATTGTTTTCATTCGTGCAAATACATGTTCTTGTTTCTAAAAAGAAAAATTAAGCATAATAACCATTAAAATGCATGTAATTTCCAATGAAATATAATACAAACATTGCATGCATATACATGATCTTGTTCTGAAAGAAACTACCATAATAATTATGATAGCATAAGTAATCACATTCTCAATAGATCTTCTATCCATGTGAAGAACCTTGTTTCTCTATGATTCTACATGCAATAAGCTCATGCTTAGCTTCCAAGAATTTACCATAGATAGCCTCTTTTATGCATAAAAACTAAGCAACACTAACAAGGTTAACTTAGCCTTTAATACACTTAGATCAAGAGGTTGAATTAATTCATCTAGCCATTTAATCTTTTCAGGAGGTTATTCTTTTCAAGTAATATGAGGAATTAACATGGGTTCTTCATGAATTATTTTCCAAGAAAAAATCATTAACTTATCTCTCAACCCATGAAATATCTTCAAGAATTACCCTTTTTAATCTATATTCATTTTCAAGAAACAAGTTGGATTTCCTTATCATTTCATACACATGTATGAAATCCCCTTCTTTTACAAATATAACAAGAATCTCATTTTTCTTACATAATATGTATATATATATAAATACAAATAAAATTGTTATACTATATTTTACTAGTGCAGACATCTTTCAAGATACATATAACAATCTTTGCAAGAACTCACATGGATTATTTTCTGAAAAACTAGCACAAGAAGTTTGTCTTTTACCATGGTATATCTCTAAGAATAATATAATTATAAAAGATTAAAATAATAGCAATATTTTCAAGAACTTACGTCATAAGTTTGTCTTTTACCATGGTAATTTACTAAGACCAATATCTTTCTAAGATATTAGCATAATACTATTTTTTTTCAAGAAATGAAAAATACAATAGCAATTTTATTGCATGCAAAAACAATTACTTCTTTTCAAACTCAAATGAAAGGTAACTATTTTTCTTTCATGTTTTTTTATATTTTCTTTCACAAAGAAATAAAACATAATACACATATTAATCTCATATGCATATTCTTATGAAAAAAAAGTATATTATAATAGCATGCATATTTTTAAGAATTCTTTTAAATAGAAACTAATCTCATGCAATGCCATTGTTTTACGTATATAACAATTCAAAGTATATTATAATAGCATGCACATTTTTAAGAATAATTTTAGATAGAAACTAATCTCATGCAATGCCATTGTTTTACTCATCCACATCCAGAAATTCTCATTGCTCCTCTACAACAATGTTTCTTTTAGAAGCATCTACAAATTTTTGTGAGGAAATCTACTCCTCTTTGCTTTTGCATCTATGGTTTCCTTTCTTTTATTTAAAAGAATTAGGGCCAGCATTCCTTTTCCTTCTCCACATAAAACATGACACTACACACACTTCTCTCCATCCCCGTGAATGCTAAAGATAATAGTATATATCTTGTAATGGAATACATGTAATTGATTCATAATTCATGGTAACTACATGATAATTAAAATAGTTCAGTAAAAATTGTGAATGCCAACGATTTTACAGAGCTGTTACAGAGTTGTAAAACATAATATAAAAATAGTATTTTTCTTAATTGAACTTTATTGTTCTTATTTTTTTTTAATGTTATTTAAATAAAATTCATTCATTTAAAAAAAAAACATTAAAATTTATAATTTATTTAATTTATAGTTTAATATAATTTTTTTCATTACCTCTTACTTTCAAAATATCTATTCAATTTATTATATTAAATAATATATATATATATATATAATTTTAAAACTATTTATTAATAAAATAATTTACTTACGCTTACTAACTAATTTTATTCCAAAAAAAAATCTTACTAACTATTTTTTTTATAAAAATCATCATCCCTATTTTGATAACACAAACCATTCATAAAATAATAAAGTGAAGCATACAATTAGTCATTTCTATCACCCAATTCCTCAAATGTCTTAGTTAATCTTTCATTTTACGGTAACAAAGAGTTATTTTGACACTTTTTCCAAAGATAAAACAACCTTTATATGTGTGTGGGGGAGGCATTTTGAGACATTTTTATTACACAATCATTCATTGCTTTGAAGAGTTACTATTCTTATCATACATGTTAAATTTTTTTCCTTTTTGGTGAGGTTTGAAATATATTATCATTTTATTCATATATCCACCATTGAAATAGCAAATTAGAGTTTCTTTTCTATTTTTTATTTTTATAGTTTTATTTTATGCTTCTCATTGAATAAGGAAATGCATAGATATATCACTTATTGACTCAAATTGTCTTTAGCAAATATAGATATGCCAGGAGTTATCTATGAATTGTTTTTTAAGAAATGGGTAGATATATCACTTATTAATTCATATTGTATTTAGAAAGTATAAATATACCGAGAGTTACCTATGACTTGTTTTTTTCATTATTCAAACATAATAAAATTTTATTTTTTGAGAGCTACTTAGTTTTCATAAATTTTATTTTAATCTCTACATATGTATGAAAATGAAAACATATAATTTCCATTCTTCTCCTCAACCCCCTTATACATCTAACTATTGTTGAGAATGTCTTGCCTATGTGTCCTTACATGGTTGTATTATTTTACCTTTTCTTGTTTTCTTTGCATGCCTATAACCATACACTATTTTTTTCACCGATGGAGTTATAATGATGGGTGAATAGTCCACCGTTGCCCAAGGGTTTAAATTCAAAGCCCCAAAGGAAGGAAAAATATGGGTTGTTTTTGGTATATTGTAACCAATGGTTTTCAATCCATTATAATCTAATTTTGGTTAATAAATTAAGATTTTTGATATTGTGAAATAACCTATATATTTTATTGTGAAAAACGAATTCAAAATAGTATGAAAAATTGTATGATATAGTTTTCTTAATTAATGTTTTTTACTATAAAACTTCATATACTATGTGTATGCCAATGATTGTTTTTCTATATCTCTTAAACATATATATGGATTATTTCACCTCATAGTGTTAGAACTAACATTTTTTTATTAGAGCTATGTTATTTTATTTAAGGAGATGCATTTACTACTAAAATTTTGGCTCATTTATGATAGAGAAATTTTATCCCATGTTTGTGATATATGTAGTTTTAATAGGAGATTTATGGTGGTGAATATTATGAGAATAGTGATCAATGTAGAAATTGAGGTCGGAAAATTTAATATGTGAAGCTTTGATTTATGTAATATCAAGATCAAGGATCATTTTATACAAAATAATAATGGGTGATTGTGGATATCAATACTACACCTACACACATATCAAGGGAGGAGTAGATAAATTTATATACGAAGGAAAATAATATTGAGACTTTTGAATTAAATGTTATGAAATGGCTCAAGAGAAGCTACATAGAATGCATTACATAATAAGTGAGGGACTTTGTATCATTTGGAGTACCTAGTGAAGAAAAACTTCCTTTTAAATAAGTTATACCTCCTAAATTCCAATGAAGTAGTTTATTCAATGAATGGATGAATTATTTGCAATAGGTCACCCTAGGATAGAAATGAAATAAATCTTCAAGGAAGCTGTCTTATTTTAAAGGTATATCTAAATATCTAAAAACATTTGTAAGAAAATTATGGAAATATGGTAATCATGGTAATTATAAGGATTATAGATATGGAATGCTAGTAAAGAAAATGGATATCATGATGTTCCATAAATCAAAGGGAAAAGGTTATCAAAGGAAGGAAGTTGCATATGCACTTGGCTTCATCAAGCACACACGTTCACATCATGGTGTATTATTGATTGAATCAACTTCATCTTTCTATATAACTCATCATGAAGCATGCATTTGTGTGTGAATAGTAAATAAAGGCAGGTTTTTCCATGAAGATGAATTGACAGCTAGAATCATGGGACATTGAATATTGAAGTTTATTCTCATGGATGAAATGATGAACACAATACAGAAGGTTAGAGGAGTATCTTCCATGGGTAGATTTTTCATATAACAATGGGTATTCAGATTTCTTGAAGATGATTCCATTTGAGGTTATTTATGGAAAAAGTTGTAACACTCTTATAATATAAGTGATCTAGTGAATGGGGAGTTGATTAGACCCAAAATGTTGGTTGAGATAGAGGAGGAGATTAATTTTATCAAAGGTATCTGAAGGGAACATGACACATGAAAAATAATTATGTGGATCAACTTAGAGAATTCAAGGAGTTTCAAGTTGGGGAGCATGTGTACTTGAAAATCAAGCACAAGAGGAGCTACTAGAGGATTGGATCATGTAAAAATCTAACACCTAGTATTTTTTACCTTTTCATATCCTTGAGAGGATTTGACCATTAGCCTACAGACTTGCACTACTGGCAACATTGAAACCACATGAAATTTTACCTGTTTCTTTGCTTAAGAGATATGTGCGAGATGTTGATCATGTGATTACTTGGTATGTATTAAAATTGGAACTCAAGAGAGAATTAAAGCTAAATCCACAGTGTATTTTGTAGCAGAAACAACTCATGCTCCAAAAATAAACAATAGAGCAAGTTAAAGTGCAGTGTAAATGTATCCTATATGTTTTAACGTTGTACATAAATTACGTGCAGAAAATTTTTAAAAATGAAAATGAACAATGGTGAGAACATAAAACATAAAAAAATATAAATATAAATTTTCCCTTGGATCCCAAAAATGGAACCATGAGATTGATTTTTCATTATATTCCTTTGAATGTTACAATACATATATACATATATATATATATATATATATATATATATATATATATATATATATATATATATATGTAGAAAAATTCATTAAATGTAGTTCCCTTAATCATATCTACAAAATACCATGGGAAGAAAACCATCATTCCCAAAACCATGTGCAAAACTCATGCACAAAACTATAGTTAGGAGCACGCATCTATTATAGGGTCCAAAAAACAATTATTGTGTTGCTACCCCAGACCCTGTGTAGGGGGTTACCACCCCCTTACAAGGCCCCCAACAAGTGGGGATCTTCCCCTCCCGTGACCCCCTGCTACGCCTGCTAAAATGAACAAGAAAGGTTTTCACCCCTTGTGAGCCCCCCACGCATGTGACCAGGCGTGGAAAGAGTTTAACACACACCCAACATATCCTTTATTATTTGTTGGTTCAAGAAAATGAGTTTTTGGTATATGTAAATATATTTATATTTACTTGTAAGTACGACAACAAGTTGTGATCGAAAAATCCAATAAGTGGTATGTTTGTTTTAAATTTTAGCCAAATCTACTAAATGAAAATTTCAATCTACAAATATCTACCAATTTGGAATCAATGATTTTCCAAGGCTTTATAATCCATGAGTGGAAATTTCATAGGAAATTTTCCTTTGTACTTCCCTTGACCAAAAAGACACCTATATTATACCATACTAAACCTATATACCCAAAACCATAAGTTCTATGTCCTTTATGAAAAACTAGTAAGCCAAATTCAAGCAAGAATATGAAGAAAATCTTAAGAAAAAAATAATAGATAAAATGACGTGGCAAAATTCATTGATAACAAAGATCCATTTTTTGGATTTAAATGATAATGAACACATCTTTGGAAATTATTAGTGTGTTACAAAACCCATCTTTTATAAAAATGATATCAAGGACATGGAGAAGAAAATAGGAGCTTGGGGTGTATATGTGTGATAATAATTAATTAAACAACACATGGGTGCAAGTAACTAAGTATGCAATGAAGTAACATGAAAATTAATTAGATTTAAAAGGAAGATACTAAAATCAGATATACACCCCTAATGAATCATCAATTTCAAAGAGATAAGTGGGTCTCTCTCGAGTGGAAGGATAACAACTATATATCTAGCCAATATTGGTTGAATATACAAAAACAATGAGGAAAGAACAAGTAATGTGTTTGTTCATGGATAACGGGGCCACCATTGGTTGAATAAATAAAATTAATGAAGAAAAAATAATTAAACTTAATAAACAATGAGGCCACTAAGGGAATAAAAAAAAGATGAAGATAATGGAATTCCAAACACACAATTGGATTTTTCAAGGATAAAAGTTTTATAGTGGAAATCAATTACAAAGGAAGTGAATGCTAGAAAGTAGAAAGGCCCAATAAAAAAAATGTTATTGACCTTCATAATTAATGTTATTTTTTAAAAAAGGGTATACCTAAAAAATGTGGATAAGGATAGCACATGGAATACAAAATGGAATGAAGGGACGAGCTCAAATCTACTAGGCAAGGATTTAAAGTCTAGTAAAATTTAAATCATAACGTATCATAGTTTTACATGTGAGTACTTACATACAAGTTGATAATTCTCATCACTTGCCCCAAATTATTCCACATGTAGACATTAACGTCTTCAAATTTATATGATATACGGTACTTCCCTACAATTAATTATGCTACAAGGAAAGGTTTTTCCCAACAAACAACAAAGATTACACATAACTAGAATGAAAATTCATAGATTTATATGCTTAATGTCTATTAAAATGAATTTGTTCTAGGAATTCTTAACCTTAAATTTCAATAGTTTCATCAACTTTTGGTCCTTGAACTTAAGTGCTTGAAAAAAAAGTAGAATTCTATTTTCTTGTACTTTCATATTCTCTACTCCATTCGTTGTCTCTAAAAAAATTACATCTTATTTCAATGTTTTTGGATGATTATTTACGAGTTTATTTATAACAATGATTGTAATGTGCTCCAACATCTCAAAAGTAAAATCTATTGTCAACTTTCAAAGCTAATGTGTTCCATGATAGTCGAAGAAATCATCCTTATACCTATGCTTTAACAAGACCATAAAGTACTCTTGGTGTTGCTATAATTCCTTGTATAATCAAATAAACAAAACCACTTAACACCAACTCACCATGTTCCACGTATCTCAAACATTAACAAACTCTTTCCTTAAATTGAAAGATTTCTCTGATGATATATCATGATGTTACTGATATGTTTCCAATATTTACAACACTAATATTATCTACTCCTAGGATTTGGAGAACCAAGTATCCTCATAAACTTCACATCTTGACTTACCACTATATTTCAATGGGTTCCAACATAAATATAGTAAACCTCAGAGCTCTCATGTATTCCACATAAATACTCTCCTTGTTAGAAGGTGATGCTTCTGTCTATCCAAATCATGAAAGTAAAATACATATGGTTTCTCAATTCTAGAAAGGACAAAGATAAAAAAGATTGTATTATGATACTGTGGACACTACATTACATTACAATATGATGCAGGAGCATCAAGGCCATTTTTCATTTGTAAATATGTAATAAAGGGGGGTGTGACATTTTTATTATTTTATTAATTAATTTGTTATTTTTAATAAATTATGAGATAAATTATATAAGTGAGGATTTTGTAAATATTCTTTTATTAATTAAAAGGATATGAGAGAAATAGATTAGGAGAAAAATTTGGGATTAGGAATTCTATGTATGGGAATTTGTTGAGTCCACACCTAAAATATAGATTTAGTTGAGGATTAGGTGGAGATATTTTTGGAGCGAATTAAATGCATTATTTATGTATAAATATGAGTGGTTTTTGTGAGGAAAATACAATTGAATAGTTGCAGAGAGAATGAGAGTGTGAGTAGAGAGCAGGTTTCTACTTGCAAGCCTTCGGGAAATTGTAAAGGGCCATAGATCTCGAATATATGGCCAAATCAAGAGTTTGTAAGTAATTGTGTACATTAATACAGCATTGAATTTCTGAAGTTTATGTCTTCTTCTTAAGTTATGTTGTAATTAGAATTCAATGTCGATTGAGTTGGTATATGTTGCTAGTTTATAAAAGAAGAATTGTAATGTATGCTCTTCAAACGTTAGTAACAATTTGTTATGTGTGTATGAGAGAAATTTTGTAATCGAAGTATGTTTTTAGTCTTGGATAAGAAGAGCGATATTTGCATTAAGAGATTGTAAGCTCTGCTTGTAAATTATTATTGATTTATATCGAATTTGTCTGCATATGTTGAGGAAAGACATTTGAAATTTAAGAAACTGGTTGAATTGCATGGATGGGGCAAACCCACATTTAAAATTAAATGACAGCATTGTATGAGGTTGATGAATCGATTTCTGTGCAATCGATTCACAACAGAGAGACAGGATTCGTAGGGCCGATTTTTGTTTGTGAGCATTGTATAGTGAATTAACACCTGGAATTGCTTGGTAAAATCGTAAGCACTGAAGAATTGAAATCTGGCAAAGGCACGAATTGCAGCATCGAAAGAATTTGTCTGAAGAAGTTTAATGGAAAATCGAAGGGGATGGATGCTGCTGAAGAAGTGCTGTCTTACAATGTGAAACCCAACTTATGCCATGGAATCTCTATATCTAGCAAAGAAGGCGTTAAAGAAATCGAGGTGGAATTGTGTGATATACAACGTGGAATTAAATTGAAGGCATGTTTGCTGGAAAGGGAAGATCGACTTACATCTCACAGTAGTTTAATTCTCATTAAAGCACCAAGTTCTGGCTTAGAAATATGGGACAATCAACACATAGACGTTTAAGATCGAATGCAGAGAATACACTGTGGAAATTGGGTAGAAGGGAGAGCGCTGTTGAATTCATGGGAGGTATGTTGTTGTTAGTAATTGGCTTTTGAATATAAATCTGAGTTTTGTAATTGCCATAACAGAAATTGGAGTATGAAAGTGTTGATCAAACTTGGAGGGCGCATTATGGATTTGTGTAAGTTCTGGAGAAGAATGCTGGTGGAAATTCATACGAATGAAATTGAAGTCGATTCAAGCGTGGAATTGAGCTAGAAGGAAGGATAGCGTTCTGTTTTGAACAAAGTGGAAAGCCGTGTTAACACAGTCAGAAAATGAAGTCTTGAAGGACGCAAAGAATGACAAAGGTAAGATAATTCATGGATCAATCATTTTTATTTGAACAAAGTCTGTGTTTATGAAATTTGTATCATTGGAAATGAATGTGTAAGGCGTTGGCTTGCTAACCAATTATCAAGTTTAAGGGGCGCATGTGTATTGAGCAGAAACTTGAAACTTAAAAAAATTCAAATGTTGTTCACATTTTCTATGAACATTTAATAGAGGAAGCATACATTACTTGGATTGCAGTAGTGTGAATTGCCAGGTCGAGCTTTTAAAACATGAGTGAATTCTTTTGATTGAATCCAGCCATATGTGAAATGTTGATGTTTCAATAGAAATGATGAATGGGAGATATTGGGTTTGAGTATGGGAGCACTCGAAGGTTGATTGGATGGATAGTTAAAATATGAATGAGGATAAAGGAAACTTCCATATACAGTGATTGATTTTTATTGAGTTTTCATGAACCATAACATTTGTGAACGGATGTTTGAGAAGCTTCCGCAAATTAAGTTGTTGGAATTTTTCGGACATTAAGGTTTTAATTTGGGCAAATGCTGAGATGCATTTTTATATGCATAGTGTAAATATTTTGGGTATTGCAGGGTCAGCCCTGCATCATTTTTGGTATCAGAGCAGGAAGACTCTGTTGAAATTGAAGATGTTTGTTTTCTGAATGAGTCCAGGAAGGTTTTGTTGAAGTGTGTTTATTTGAATGTGTGATGAAGGCTGAAAGGAAGATCATATTTTAAATCTGATATGCAGCAGTACACAATTACAATGAACAGGATGGCATAAATGAATGGAGTACAAGATCATGGAGGATCTTAAAGGTGAGATAATTTTCTGATTTGAAATTTGTGATTAAAGTTTATGGTTTCAGATAAGATGATGGCAGTGAACCTGACATTCAGCTAAAGGCTGGATAGGGAGGAAAATTGCAGTGTCCTGAAGAAGAAGGTGAGTTGAAGAGATAGCCTAGAGAGAGAGTAGAGGAGAGTACTCAAGAGGTTCCAGAGGCAGTGAACCAGTACTTACCAAAAGACTGAGTGAGGAGAGCTTGGTGAGGTAAGGAGCAGCAGGAGAGATTGTTGTTGCAGAGGCTAGTGAAACTCATGGTAAGTGAGGAACTCATGGAGAAGATGATCATGGAGGATCAGAGAAGAGGTTCAGAGGAATGCCATAGAGGTGAGATGACTGATGAAGTCAGAGAAAGAGAAATTGCAGTAATGAAGGTACAATTGCAGGTACTAGAAGAATGGCTACAAGAGCAGGAAAATCAGAAAGGAGGATGGATCTTTCCACTGAAGGGAAAGAGAGTGATTTGGCAACCATTGCAGATGAAGTTGAGGCAAACTGTGATTGCCTTATTGAAGAAGGAACTTAGAGTTCTTGAGCCAGAGATGGAATTTGAAGATTCCACACGCAGATCTATTCAGAAGGAAGTATTGGAGGAAGCAGTCAAGACTGAAAAGTCTTGTGGGTTTAAAACTAATGAGCTGTGTATGTTTGCAGGTATAGTACAGGGAGATGATCAAGCTTTAGATTTTGTTCAAAAAGAGTTGAATCTGAAGGCTGTTTAGATCGATGCTGAGATAGAAATATCTCAAGAGGAAATGAAGACAAAGGAGTCTAATCAGGATGTTGGTGCAGAGAGAGAAGGACCAACTGATGATGGGTCAAGATCTGGTGAACATATAGAAAATTGTGTGAAGTTTCTGAGTTCTACTCCTAATGAAATTGTTGAATTGTATAGGAAACTAGATCTTCAGAGAAGAGAATTGGAGAGGTAGAGGACTTATGTACAGGATAATTTGTTGAGGAAGCTAGGCATGAAATTTTTCATGAATGACAATCCTGGAGCAGAAGATGGTAAAAGGGAGAGACTAGCTGACAGTCTCATGGTGAATGTAAATCAGCATACTGATGTGCTGATAGAGGATTTGGAAAGGAACTCAGAGCAACATACTGAAGTGTTGCCAGAGGAAGCTGAGGAGAAAGCCAGTGAAGATTTTCTGAGTCCTGAAGAAGACTTGGAGCTGCGGATGACTGAATCAACAAGTGAGACCATTAGGTCTTGTGATTTTGAAGCTGACAATTTGATTGTGTTTACAGGTGATACATAGGACAGTCCATTACTTGGAATTGTCTTGGAAGAAGAAGAACTGTTGTAGAAAGAAGATGAGACCGTGATGTCTCATAAGCAGAAGCTTGTTACCATGAGTGACAAGAAAGAGTTGGCTTGTCTGTATAGCCAAGAGAAGACTGTTGGAAAATTTTTTGGAACTACTATAGTAATAGAGGATGAGGCTACAATGGTTGAAGAACTTGATCTGATTAGCAGAATCAATCAAGATGATGATGGGAAATTATTGAAGATTGTCGAAGAGGAAAGCCAAGGTTATGCTGGAACTAATTTGCAGCATGTTGATGAAATGATGAAATTTTTGCTGGAGACATTTGAACCAGAGAAAGAAGTTGCAGATGAATTTGTAGGTGACGAGCAAAAGAATGTTGCAGAGGGACAAGAATTTTGGGAGGCAGCAACATGTGGGGTAGCATCTGCAGACATAAAACCAATGTTAGCAACATTTATGGTGGCAGATGAAACAACATCAATGTTGGCAGCAAGAAGAGAAGTGACAGAAAAAGAAACTACAGCAACTGAAACAACAAAAATTGGAGACAACAATAGGCTAGACATAGAGATTGAAAGCATCAGAAGACTGATGATGAAGGTGTCTCAGAGACAGCAGAAAACAACAAGAAAGAAGAGGAATTTTAGCAAGGGAAAAACAAAGGCAGAGTATGAAGGCATAACTGGAGGCAGAATGCAGCATAAAGTGTGGAGACCTGGAGAAGAACAACAGATAGAAGCAGCGACAAGTGGAAAGTTACAACACAAGATATGGGATCCAGGCATACACAGATCTGAACACATGGTCAGGCGATCATGTTTAATTTCAACCTTGGGAGTCTGATGTAGGAGCATCAAGGCCATTTTTCATTTGTAAATATGTAATAAAGGGGGGTGTGACATTTTTATTATTTTATTAATTAATTTGTTATTTTTAATAAAATATGAGATAAATTATATAAGTGAGGATTTTGTAAATATTCTTTTATTAATTAAAAGGATATGAGAGAAATAGATTAGGAGAAAAATTTGGGATTAGGAATTCTATGTATGGGAATTTGTTGAGTCCACACCTAAAATATATATTTAGTTGAGGATTAGGTGGAGAGATTTTTGGAGTGAATTAAATGCATTATTTATGTATAAATATGAGTGGTTTTTTTGAGGAAAATAAAATTGAATAGTTGCAGAGAGAATGAGAGTGTGAGTAGAGAGCAGGTTTCTACTTGCAAGCCTTCGGGCAATTGTAAAGGGCCATAGATCTCGAATATCTGGCCAAATCAAGAGTTTGTAAGTAATTGTGTGCATTAATACAGCATTGGATTTCTGAAGTTTATGTCTTCTTCTTGAGTTATGTTGTAATTAGAATTCAATGTCGATTGAGTTGGTATATGTTGCTGGTTTATAAGAGAAGAATTGTAATGTATGCTCTTCAAACGTTAGTAACAATTTGTTGTGTGTGTATGAGAGAAATTTTTTAATCGAAGTATGTTTTTAGTCTTGGATAAGAAGAGCGATATTTTCATTAAGAGATTGTAAGCTCTGCTTGTAAATGATTATCGATTTATATCGACTTTGTTTGCATATGTTGAGGAAAGACATTTGAAATTTAAGAAACTGGTTGAATTGCATGGAATAGGCAAAAACACATTTAAAATTAAATGACAACATTGTATGAGGTTGATGAATCGATTTCTGTGCAATCGAATCACAACAGAGAGACATGATTCGTAGGGTCAACTTCTGTTTGTGAGCATTATACAGTGAATTAACACCTGGAATTTCTTGGTAAAATCGTAAGCACTGAAGAATTGAAATCTGGCAAAGGCACGAATTGCAGCATCGAAAGAATTTGTCTGAAGAAGTTTAATGGAAAATAGAAGGGGATGGATGCTGCTGAAGAAGCACCGTCTTACAATGTGAAACCCAACTTATGCCGTGGAATCTTTGTATCCAACAAAGAAGGCGTTAAAGAAATCGAGGTGGAATTGTGTGATATGCAGCGTGGAATTAAATTGAAGGCATGTTTGCTGGAAGGGGAAGATCGACTTACATCTCACAGCAGTTTAATTCTCATTAAAGTGACAAGTTCTGGCTTAGAAATATGGGACAATCGACACATAGACGTTTAAGATCGAATGCAAAGAATACGCTGTGGAAATTGGGTAGAAGGGAGAGTGTTGTTGAATTCACGGGAGGTATGTTGTTGTTAGTAATTGGCTTTTGAATATAAATCTAAGTTTCGTAATTGCCATAATAGAAATTGGAGTATGGAAGTGTTGATCAAACTTGGAGGGCACATTATGGATTTGTGTAAGTGCTGGAGAGGAATGCTGGTGGAAATTCATAGGAATGAAATTGAAGTTGATTCAAGCGTGGAATCGAGCTAGAAGGAAGGATAGCGTTCTGGTTTGAAAAAAGTGGAAAGCCGTGTTAACGCAGTCAGAAAATGTAGTCTTGAAGGATGCGAAGAATGACAAAGGTAAGATAATTCATGTATAAATCGTTGTTATTTGAACAAATTCTGTGTTTATGAAATTTGTATCATTGGAAATGAATGTGTAAGGCGTTGGCTTGCTAACCAATTATCAAGTTTAAGGGGCGCATGTATATTGAGTGGAAACTTGAAACTTAAACCAATTCAAAGGTTGTTCACATGTTCTATGAACATTTAATAGAAGAAGCATGCATTACTTGAATTGCAGTAGTGTGAATTGCCAAGTCGAGCTTTTAAAATATGAGTGAATTCTTTTGATTGAATCCAGCCATATGTGAAATGTTGATGTTTCAATAGAAATGATGAATGGGAGATATTGGGTTTGAGTATGGGAGCACTCAAAGGTTGATTGGATGGATAGTTAAAATATGAATGAGGATAAAGGAAACTGCCATATACAGTGATTGATTTTTATTGAGTTTTCATGAACCATAAAATTTGTGAACGGATGTTTGAGAAGCTTCCGCAAATTAAGTTGTTGGAATTTTTCGGACATTGAGGTTTTAATTTGGGCAAATGCTGAGATGCATTTTTATATGCATAGTGTAAATATTCTGGTTATTGCAGGGTTAGCCCTGCATCACAATATATGTACCATAACTTGAGATATAACATGGTCTAGAGGGATCAAATCTCTTTTTACCCTAAAAGAGGTTTGCATCTCAAGAGATTTGGTCTCTCTTTGCACTTTGTAGATTCTAGGTTATGATAGATCTAAGCTAGTTTAATTTCACCCTTTAAAAATGCTATATTTCACATAACTACCATTGGTCAATACCACAGGTTCTTATACCATGAACCAATAAATGGGTTGAATACCATGAAGTTATTTTTATTTTATTTCTTTTATTTTGATAGTTTTGTACTTTTTATTTATTTAATCGATTCAATTTTGCCTATAGTTTTGTTATAGCACATGATTTGGTACAATATATATATATATATATATATATATATATATATATATATATATATATATATATATATATATATATATATATCTATATATATATGTATGTATGTATGTATGTATGTATGTATGTATCCAATTTATTAATTTTTGTTTGTTAAATTTTCAATTTTCTTTTATAAATGAAGATGACCTAGATATGTCATTGAAAGGTGGAATTTGTTTAAGTAAACTCAGGGGTTATCTTTATCCCTATGCTTAGGAGGGTAGCATCAATGTTAAAAAGGTTTGATAGAATATGCATATTTAAACAAAATATTTTTTATTACATAACTCTCAAATATATATTTGAGATATTAACATAAATTAATATATTGATCCAACATTTAAAAATATTTACATACTTTCTTACATTACGTCTACACATCTAAGTTTTTTATAAGTGATACTTTTTGAAAATTTTATGGTCTATTTTCTAATCTAATTTGTCCACAATCCAACAAGGATTCATTGAAATCATAAGTTGAGAGTGTTGAGTCCATATACGCAATAAAAAAACCAATTTAAACAACCCAAATCATTGAAATCACAAGTTGAGAGTGTTGAATCCATGTATGCAGTGAAAAAACCGTTTTAAACAACACAAATCAAGATTCAAACACATATGTTTTCGCCCTATTGTGGCCATAAATCCATTGGAAACTCCAAAAAATGTCACTTACAGACAAATCCGTACACATCTCCCTTATATTGGGCAGTACAAGACCTCTTAGTGTTGAAATATTAATTATTTGAGATTCATGAAATTGTTAAAAATAAAAAATTACATCCAAAACTATCTATGTTATTTGCATTGATTGTCATTAAAATGTTGTCTCCACTTCCAATACATTGAAAATAAAATATTTACAAACCTTGTTCACATATCCCACAAAATATAGAACTAATTCCATTCCTCACATTCAACAGTGCCATCTAAAATTAATCTTGAAAATCACAATGAGGCCCTCCTATGAGAGGTGTCCTACGCGAAAGTGGACGAAGTAGTTCAGGCTCTCCCTATGAACAAAGCTCTAGGTATGGATGGATTCAAATAGAAATTATTCAAAGCAATATGACACTTTCTTGGCCCAGAAATACATTAGTTGGTAGAAGATTCACACCGCTAGAAAAAGCTGTGGTCATGGATAAATGAAACATTTTTCACAAAGATACCAAATAAAGTAACATCTCACGATCCCAATGGTTTCTATCCTATCTCCCTCTACAACGTGATATACAAAACTATCACAGGTTGTTGGAGTGGTGTCCCTTGGGTTACATTTTTGAATAAATTTTTGTATGTAATTGTGCATATGCGCGTTATGCGGAAAGTTCAAGGGTCTTTGGGGCAGTTCAAAGACCCTCTTTTATGTGAATTGGTTGTGAGGGTAAACTGTGGGCCTCAAATCATGGTTTGAGACCATAGTATCTGCGCACTAAGATTGGTATTGAGAGATTCAATAACCAAGTTGGCTTGGTGTTTAATATTCTTTTCAAAATCCTTGTAAATCCCAATTTTATGGCTTAGAATTTGGGAAAATATGGTATTTGAGTCTATGTATGGTGCCACTACAAGAAATATGGAAAATTTTATGTTTAAGCTTCTTTGATCCTGAAAGTCTTTCACAGTAAATACAAGAAAAGTGTTTCTCTCTTGGCATTCTCACTTTTGAAGAAGGTTTTGGGAAGAAGATGATGTTTAGGAGGAACAATGGACAAAAAAAATCTATGTTAACATCCTTGAAAGTTCAATTTGAAAAATAAAAATTAGGGAAAAAGTCCTAAAAAATAGTCAAACCACCTCCCCCTGTTAGAAATAAAGAGGAAAAATAAAATAAGAAAACTCTAAAGATAGTGGTTTTTTATTATTTAACTCTAAATACATAACAATAGAATAGAAAGGTGGAAAAAAGAGTGTGCAAGTGACTTCGAGGGTGAAGAAAACTTTGTGAAAATCCTTTGTAATTGGTATGAAGTTTGTTAAGTTAAAAACCAATATTTTGATGCTTGAGTTTACCTGGATCTATTGATGCATTCCAAATGAGTGTTGTTGGACTACCTAGATGTAGTATTGTGAGCTCCTTTCATCTGTTTCACATAGGAAAATTTCCCAACGAAGGAGAAATAATAAAATTTCCTAACGAAGCTAAAAATGACCAAAATTATGTTGGATGAGGGTTTTTCAAATGAGGTTTAACTCAATCAAGATGGGTTAGAATTTTTCAAACAAGTCATACATGTACCTTTGGGTCAAAATTATGTGGATGAATTTAAATGCAATTAAACATGTGAGTTTGAGTCATACGAGCTAGAGAAAACTATTTCACTGACCACTCATTTGAAACTCAGAAATATTGTGGTTTTAAGTAATGACCCTGGTAAACTTGCCACTTACTAATAAGAATATTACCTTGAATTGAATCAACTAATTCAAAAAATCATATATAAGTAGGAAGTATTCTACATAAATATACAGTCTATAAATTCAAAATGACAAGCACAATCTCCAACAAAATATCACATCGCTCTATTATTAAATGAAATACAACAACTAATTCATTATTATCGTAACTAGAATAGAATTGGTGGAACATGCTGGCTTGATCGCTTTGATACCTAAAACTATTCGACTGGTGGTGCAAAACTAGAAAAGGCTCATTCAATACCAAACTGGGATTTTGTCGCCAAACCGAGTCATTCTATACAATGCAACCAAGAAACCTCTGAATGAAAATAAAAAATAAAATTATGAGTGGAAAAAACTGATACTTTTTTACTTAAATTTTTAATTGTTTCAGTATGTTTGAGGGTAGTTCTAATCTCATTGGATTTCATATAAAGAAAGTAGAATTTTAGATCCCACTCAAAATCTAGTAGACTAAAGTTTTTAGGATTTTAGAAATGAAAATAATTAAATAGTGAAGACCAAAACAAACAACTTAGTGTAAGCATCTTGCCTTCAGACAATTAACCAAATTTTCAAAAACTATTTACAGTGATTGATGAGGATGGAGATGGCCATACTCCTTTCTTCATAGATGTCCATACTCCTTCCTCTACATTCATCCCTTAAACCACCCTTTTGTACTCTTTTTTCTCTTCTTTTTAATTGTACTTCTTTAACTTATAAAATCTACCTTTTTCTAATGTTGAGTAGTGCTTTTCCATTTTCTAGGGTTCACCCTTTGCTCCTATTTTTTTTTCCCATTTTACTTCTATCTCTCTGTCTTGTAACTTTCATGAGTAGCATTGGTACTTCCACCTTATTTTTTTGACTTGTTGTATTTTCTGTCACCATCGACCTATCAGTCGTGTCATATGTTGAGATTACTGAATTTCCTTATTTTATCTCTACTGAAATTCCTTCACCAGAAGTTTCCATTTTATATTTTACATTAGTTGGATTTAACTGTGTGTCTCCAATTTAAAAAATAGTAAATACTCCTCCACGACAACTGCACTCTCTAAAATAATGCTCAACTGTTGAAAATTATGAGTGAAGAATAAACCCCATATGTTTCTTTTTGTGTTAGGTTTTTATTTGGTTATTTAATTTTATTTTTTTTAATATTGTATTTTGAAAATGTTCCTTGGGTAACTAAACAATTGAGAAGTGTCCATTAGACAAAATGGTCCGATGTTGTTTGGTTATTTCCTGGTTGAGGAATGTTTTTCCTGATAAACCCAATTGTGAGCACATAAACACCTTCATATATTCATAGAGAGAATATAATCAATTTTGAGATGATAGGAAACAGATCAATGTCCACTATGGTACATAGATTGGAACTTTATATTTCATCCTAAGTCTGGATTTCTTGACCTCATATTGTAGGAAGTGTAGCGAACCAATGTAGTATAAAAATGACAAGATCTTTACCAGGATCAATATTGGTTCTACGTCAAAAGTGTCGAAAAATTTACCATATGTACCAGTGATAGAAATGGTTAGATGGGCCTTGTGTTTTACCTATTTGGGAGTCCCATCATACCTCCATACTAGAATTGTTTCTCACCCTTTCAGAAACTTTCTCTTCCTTCCCCTTCTGCTCTTCCTCATACATTTCTTTGAAAACTTGTTTGACATTCCATGTTTAGCTATAGCTAGTTGTGTTTATTGGGTGAAAACTTGAATTATCCTCAATTTACTTCCATTCCTAGTACTTATTTTCTTGACTTTAATGTTCTTGGATCCTTAGCAATAAGGGTATATTGAATCTAATCCTAATCCATTGTACTCTAAGCCTATAAAAAATCCTCTTATGCAAAGGAATATTGGAAAGTGCAGCTTGTAATCTGGAAGTAGAATGATATTCTCTTATTTTCATGTTATGGGGGATTTCTTTCCATATCCTTTGGAAATATTGTGTGATTTCTTCTCACAACAATCTGAAAGCATCTCCAAAGTGGAGGATTGCATGAGTGGCTTTGACTATGGCTATATTTGGGTGTTTGGGTCTAATCATAAGTGGCTCTGTTAGTTCCCCATCCATGGTCCTTTTTACTTCTTCAATCATGAGCTCCTCATCCTCAGCCAGGTTTTTATGGCCAATAACTGTGCATCTCCCAAATATGGTTTTGAGTCCCATATGGTAAAACATCTGAGCACAAGGATGTGAAGGAAAATTTCAACAACCATGGCTTTGTCTTCTATACCACAATGTAGAAAAAATTTAATGAAGTCCCTAGTCTCCTATAGAGAGATCGTTCCCTTCTATTTAATCATGTTTATCTAAAATAAACATTATTTGTCTTTCAGGAATAATGAGTAAGCCTTTGAAGTATGTTTGCAATTGATTTCCTATAAATATAGGTGAACCATGGTGCCTAGAATTATTTCCAAGGTTGCAATGTGAGTGTCCCTAGCTTTTAATCATCCTTGTGTTTGTTTTAATTGGATTTTAATATACTTGTTTTATTTCTTAATTTTATCCCTCCTTTTTGATTCATATAGCCTTAGGAGTTTCGTTTCTTCTCTCATTCTCTTGATCTCATCCTCCATATTAGAAATATCAATTGTACCTTTGTACTAGTAAATCCTCTTCCATCGACGAGTCTCTACTTTTTATCGCTCCTCCTTGAATAATAAATATGGTACTAGGTGCTCATGAATAACTCTTCCTATTGTTCTTGCAACACGCCAAGAGAAAAAGGAAGAAGGTTTCCTTGGATATTGTTTTCTAACTGCCCTTTCAGTTTCCTATAATTTTGTACGATGTTCATGTAGCAGGGAAGCCTATTCATGGAGGTAAGTATTTTTTACCTGTGAATGGGAAACATGTTGTGGTGATTGTATTTTTTTCCTTATGTCCTCAAGATTTTCTTGAATTTATTTTATTTATACTCATGGTGCCGGTAATTTTTTCTCCTTTACATCCTATATCTCTTATTTTTCTAATTGGGGGTATCCTCAATAGTGATAGTGATAAGAGAAGGAGGCTTCGACTTGCCACTATACCATATATTTGTGATATTCCTTGTTTAAAAAACATGTTGAGTAGGTCTACTTGTCTTTAGATTATTGGGTGTGTTGAGTCTTGCTAACGTGGTTGCATTTTCCTTCTCTTTTTCCATTAGGATTTCTTCTTCTTTGCTTTGTTATAAAGAGCTAGCCATTTCCTTCTCTTTCCTCCAATTCATTGAACTCTTCTAGAGCTTTTCAAAATTTGTGTGGGCCTCCAACAAGGCATGTTTCTCCATATCCAAAAATTCCATCCAGGGAATGGTATGTTAAATATTTTATAATGCATCTACGGCTAGAAATATAATTAGGTCATGATGGGCCAGATAGTTAATAATTATTACCCTAATGAAACTCATTTATCATAACCTTAAGACGTTAGAAGAGGATGTATGGGATTATTAACCATTCATGAGTTGGCATGCCAGCTTGAAATCTCAACTAGTAAAGGATTCTAAACTGGTAAGTATAAACTATGCTTATACTTCCCTAACAATAAATTTATTTGAGAACATTATAATTTATCTCATCCAAAGGGTAAGGTGGGTTTTCTCTTTCGATCCCATTCTTATCCTTATATTGATATTCATTGGGGAGGAAGAAACCTCTCTTGACATTGATAGTTTCATGTCTTTCTTCATTACTCCAATGCACCCCCTTTTGGAGAGTGGTGACCCTAATGGTTAAGTTTTCATCAACATAGGTTACTACCCATTTTACTGTAGTGTTTATTTGTTGGACTTCAGTGTGTTCTAAGTTCATGGAAATTTTTGAGGAATATTCATCATCCCTGCGAGATTTTCAAAGAAGCCCAACCAATGACATATTTCTAGGATGGCCATAACTTCGGGATTTTGATGTATCCTAGTGACCTATTCGTGGGATATATTATGTTGAACCCTTCCCCCAAGGTATATGGAAATAAATTTAGGATTATGATATTCATTCAAAATTTTGGACAAGTTTTTATGGAGGGGAAAATACTATGCCTATGTTGCTACAAGAATTATGGCAGTAGGGGGTTCTATGTGATGTAATTTGTAAAAAAGATAAATGCACAATATTAAACAAAAAAGTGTATCTCTTCATAATTATTCTATTCAAAGTTTTTAGAGGCAAAAAAGAACTGACTAACTTTTCCTCTATTAATTTACTCCCTTGACATGGAAATTCTAAGGACTGCTAAATTTCAACAATTAAGTAACAAAATTAATTAAAAATGTGAGTAAAATGTTGGAAAGAAATTAGATTTATTGTTTTTTCAATGAAATAAGCCTCTTCATTCTTATCGGGGTCTCTGTGAGCAGTTGCAGTGATTCTTCGTCTTCTTCTAGAAGAACCCTCCCTCATTTGGTAGCTTACAATCTACCTCATGTAGCCATGCCATTTTGAGCTTGATACCTTGTATTGTCCTCCTATATTGGGGGAAACTTGTCGTGTGATTTTTAACACTTGGGTGCATGTGTAACGTTAAATGAGAATATGTGGTGAGTTCAGGTAGATCCCTTGCTTAGGTGGAGATAATTTTGGGTGGTGGATGATGGAACCTCAATGCACAACATTTGAGTTATCCTCACCTACCCCTATCAATCTTCATGTAACTCATACTATCATTTTATCTCATCATCAGTAGGAAAAAATTACCACCTTTTCAAAATATGAATGAGTTTTTGCATTCATCCTCCACATGTGGAATAAATTTTAGACAAAATGGAGTTATTCTTTGAAAGTGTTTGAGACCTATGCTAATTTATCTTGCAATAAAAACATTATATTTTTGCAAAAAAAAAAATGTTTCCTTATGCTTTAAATGAATTCTTGGGGTGAGTGTCATATCTTCCATACCTGATGCTTACCTTTTCATGATGTTGGAGATTGATTTTTTTGTACTTGCAGGAATTTTTAAGGTGTTGCTGGTGAATAGGTAGTCCTGTAGAAACTTAAAGGAAATCATGTATTTTCTTCAAGTCCATTTTTCATAGCTGGAAGGAGTGATTGTACTCATCATGTTAATCTGGATCTTTTGATCATTTTCTTGAGGTTTAGCTCTTCTTCAGACATGTTTTCGTTTCTATAGAGATCAAACATGTTCGGATCTCTATAGGACTATGTAGTATCCTATAGCAGTTATAGACGTCTCTCATGCTCACTAAAATATCATTCTAAAATTTCAAGGAGACTTGATAATTTATTGAAGGGAAGTTGATGGTAATGGAAATGGCTTGTTATGCTTGTGGTGGAGAAAAACAAGAAACTGAGTTGTTGTGGGGCTAGAAATAAAAAAAAAACAAGGGGAATGTAACACATGATGTATGGTAATGGAGGATACATACGTTAGGATGTTCCTATTGGTTTCATTTAGCTCAGGTGCAAAGAAAATATGGATCTATGAATTTTTCTCAAAACTAGGTCATCTTGTAGCATTACATAAATTTCCTATAGCATTTCAAGGAAGCTAACGAAATGTATGGGAAATATATGATGATGGAGGTTTGACATGGTGGATGATGAAATATCCTATCTCTCTCTCTTGTAACTTTCAAGAGTAGCATTGGTACTACCACCTCATTTTTTGACTACTTGTATTTTATGTCTGCATTGACCTATCAGTTGTGTCATATGCTGACATTAAGAAATTTCCTCATTTCATCTCTACCGAAATTTGTTATGAAACCAACTCCAAAAATAGAAGAAAAGATGGATCAACATCTTAGAAATAGGCCACTTCAAGGGGGTAATCTCCTTTACATTACATAAATGAAAGATTCGTAGATGATACAAATGAAAAAAATTCCTTCTATATAGAAGAGTCCATGGGGTCACATTATAATCCTAGTCGACCTAACAATAATAATGTAAGGGCACAATAATAATAATATTGGGGTTATATGGTACAACAATAACAATAAGGGGGCTACATTAACAAAAATAAGGGACTACACTAGTACTATAGGGACCTAACATGCCCCTCTCCTTCAAAACATTGTTGTGATCAACGCTTGACAAGCTCTAGATGCTTCTATATAAAATTCTCATCCTCCCATGTACAACCTTCATTGGGTAAGTTCTTCCACTTGATGAGAAGCTCTGAAATTGCTCGATTTCGTAGCTGTAGATTTCTTTTTTGCGTGACTAATTCAAGTTCCAATATGATTTTTCCTTCCTCATCAAGTTCTAGCAATATTGTTTGAATTGGAATTTTGTCACCTATAACCTTCTTTAAGCATGAAACTTGGAAAAGTAGATGCACTCGCTAAGAAGCAAGAATATCTGATTTGTATGCCATAGTACCAATATTTTGGAACACCTTGTTGTTACACAGTAATTTGTCACCGTCCCTGTAATTCCCATCTCGCCCATTGGAGGGTCGTTTATGTGACCAATAAGCAGTTTCATGCCTTGCAAATACCATCATTGCATCCCTTTCCATGAGGACAACATTTCTTCTGTTGATCATTTCCTGAGTAGACCCCTAAAAACACCTATTTTTGCCTTGGCGCTGGTAGCCCGTTATGTACCCGCGCCAATGGGGGAAAATTAACACTGAGCCCATGCCAATTGGCGCTCTATCCCAGTGTTGCACTCGCACCACTATGTTTATGGAAAGTTTTTTAAAAAAGGAGGCGAAGTTTCGATTACAACAACTTCGTGGATGAGTCATTAGGAGTGGTTTTGACTGAATAACCACGGCCTTCCTCCTTTGGCCTCTTGTTTCCACCATATGGGGAACCTCCCAAAGGATAAGGCCTCCCTTCCACTATTGTAGGGATCCCAACCTCCTCCTCTCCTCTATAAATATAGCCTTCATCCATTGATGAAGGGGTTGAAGGGTTGAAAGTCTTGAAGTGCCTAAGCTTTGAATCTCCATATTCCCAAGAGCCTTTGTGTTGTAAGAGCCTTCTTTCTTCCCTTAAGGCCGACTCAAGTAAGGAGACTATTGTCGAGAGACTTAGGAGAGGTTTGCCCTTTCCCTGGTGAGCTTTGCGAGATGTGAACGACTGGAGACCCATCCGAAGGAGAACACGACGTCAGAACATTGGTTGTAATCTTTCTTCGATTGTTATTTAATGAATGATTACGATTATGGTTCCACTCTGTTTTCAATGATGTTAATATGAGTAATATCCTTTCTGACTGATATTTAGTTACGTATGCTGGATTTTATGCTTGTATTTGTTTGTTTCTTGCATGTGTAGGTGTCCATCCACAGAGATCGTGGAAGATCGTGATCTGCCGAGGCTGAGGAATGAGAATGATCTCTTCTTCACATCGTAGCATTGGATTCCAAGTAGGCTTCTATCTCTAGTCTTTTCATTCGTAACTAGGAACTTGCGTCGTAACATTTTCGATTGTTGCTAGACCCCTGCTGGGCTAGTAGGGATCGCCTCTGTCCGCAGAGGGGATTTACCTCCTCAACAATTTGGCGACTCCGCTGGGGACTGTCTAGTTTCATCGTCTAGTTTTGATTGTCTCGTTTTGATTGTTTCTTGGTCTTCCTTGCTTGATTGGTTTTTTGGGTTGGCTCTTCTTGTGTTTTGGCTTTTGGTTCAACCCCAGAGGATCAGATCTAACCTCTGCTTTTTCGAATTTTCACCTTTTAATGGTTGTCCTGATTGGCGCGGTTTTTAGCCTGACAGTCGCGCCAATTGGCGCAGGTTGCCAGTTTATCACTCGCGCCATCCCCTGTCTGGCGCGGATTACAGTTAGACAGTCGCGCCATTTCCTGTAGGTGGTAGGGTTACCCTTGTTCGGAAGTTTCTTTTGGTCAGTATTTGGCTTCTGGGTTTGTTTTAGATTCTTCTTGAAGTGGTGAGTCTGGTCTTGGTTGGGAGAAATTCTTTGTTTTTTCATTTTCAGGAATTGGCACTTGTTTTCAGTTAGCAACCCACGCCAATTGGCCATTGGCACTAGTTTTCAATGTACAAGTCGCGCCAGTTGGCGCTAGTTGTCAATGTACAAGTCGGGCCAATTTCAGGATGTATGAAAATTGAGATTTTTTCCCTAAATCCTTCACCAGTGTGTCTTTCCCTTCTGGTATTTCCTCTATATGAGCATAGATTACATTGCTCATTGCTTGGAATGTCTTCTTTCCATGATTACTTGATGTAAAAGGGAATGAATGCCTTGTTTTGATCTCATGCTTTGGAATTCCTCTTTGTGTTTTGTCACCTTTTGAGGAATTTTGTTACAAAGTATTTTGAAACAACGATTGCATTCTTAGTGTTTGTTTGCATCCCTTTTGCTTTCATCCTTCATTAAGAAGATTTGTGTTTATTTAGTTTTCATCTCAAAGTGTTCTTTTTGTTAAGATGCATTAGATCACATTGCATTGAAAAGTATTTTTTGAGATTTATCATTGAACTTAGATCACATTGTTTAATGATTGAAAACTAAAAATCGCTTTGAGTGCATTCTCTTTCATTGAAAGCTTGCATTAAGTAGACTTTCATTTTGTCGAAAAATGCATTGAGTGCATTCTTATCATTTGAAAAGGAAAAGGAAATTGTGCATAGATTACAATTGCATAGTTTTCGAAAAGAGGATTTTGCATAGATTACATTGCATTATTCGCATCGTTGAATGTTTGAAATTACTTTCGATAGTGAAAGTCATCTAGTTTGGAAGAATTTCGTTTACAGTATTGTTGTTTGTTGCATCATTGTTTGAAGCTCTTCCCTTTACTAGATAGCATTCATCGAATTGAAATATTTCTTTTCTCATATAGCTACATTTAGGATATTATCAGATGACATACGGTAGGGCCTTGAAACCGAGACATAATTGAAGATCAACTTTAAAATCTACTCAATTTACATTAAGGCAACATTGGAACATAACAAAACATATTTAGAGGTCTAGGCTAGAGACGTGTTCCAGCGTCTTTAAACCTAGCAGCTGCCGTTCGCCTTTTGGCTTTAGACAGCGCTAGTACGGACTTGTGCTCCCCGTACCGTCGCGTATATAAAGGGAGACCCCTCTAGGTTTTCAATCCTTTATCCACAGGAAGCCAAGTCTGCCGCCCTATACCCGTGATACACCGAACACAACATTCGGGGAGATTTCCTGCACGTACGTTAAGTCCTTGGTCGATTTCTTTTTCATTATTGAAACCAAGGTGTATATTGCAGTTCACGGTTATTTGGTACACCCTTTTGCCTAGTATTCCTAAGTAGTCATTTCGATCTTTTCTGACTCTTTAAATTTGAAAAGGTCATCAAGCGCTTGTCCTTTCACGCTTGTTTCCAATCTGAAAGTGATAGAGTCACCTTTTGCCTGTTTCTCGACTCTTAAAAGATGAAACGGTAGAGTTTTGTTTCAATGTTTTAAAAATTAACTGCCCACGAAATATTCCTGGTTAAAGTTAGTTTCCTTAGGGTGTTGTTACGAAGATCGTTTCTGATGGCAACTTTTCCAGAGTTCACCAACCAAGGAATCCCCTTCGAAGGGAATCCTGGTCCTTTTCCTCCTTTTGGAAATGTTGGTGCTCCTTACATAGCGACATTGTCCCTTCTCGGGTTAACCATTGGGTTGCCTGTTTGGTTGTTCTCAACCTCTGTAGTCCCGAATGTCTCCACTACTGTTCAATCAAGTCCTCCGCCGGAACAACATCATGTTGATTCCAAGGTGGAACTCTCCCCTTCTTCGCCTATTTCTGCGTCCTCATCTCCTACTTCGCCTGGTGAAATTCTAGATTCAAGTAACCAGGTGGTTAAGAAGAAGAAGAAGAAGACAAAGAAGAAGAAGTCTGATAAGCGAGAGGCTAAATGTACAGCTACTGTCTCTGAGATATCTTCTCTTGATAAACCTTCCAACCCTCCACGGAAAGTCAAGTTCCCTTGCATGTTGTGCACGGGAGACCATCTTCTTCGAGACTGCCCTGGCATCCCCAAGGTGCTTGAAGCATGGTCCGACAGCCATCCGCCGTTGCCTTTGACTTCCGGGAGTCAGGTTGGGGGCACGTCTTCAACTGGTACTGATAAGGCTCCTAAGAAGCAGGGTAAGATCACCAATCCCTATAAGTTGTGTGAAGGGCACCATGCCATTCACCTTTGTCCTTATATGGATGAAGCCAAGCGAGTTTTGGAAAACTCAACTGTTTCTACACCACGCCTCCCGGTTGGTTATAAACAACTTTCTTTGAGTCCTCCGCCAGCTGATCCTACGATTGGTCAAGATTCATCCTTGGTCAATCCCACTCCTCCAGAAATTCAAATTAAGGAATCCATTCCCGACCAACCATTGGTCATGGGATCAGTTGAGCTGGCCCCGTCTACGGTGCACCAGGTCTTTTCCGTTGAGAGTGGATCTCATAACCCTCATGTGCTTCTGGTTTCTTCAGATTCTTCGGACTTGGAGAAAAATTCTCCTGTCCCTATACTTCAAGAAGCTGCTCCTCCGCCTCCCAAGATGGAGGCTACGAAGGATATTCCTCCCACCTTCGAGATGGAGGTTGTGGAGGAGGCTTCTGCTTCCGTAACACCAGGGGAAGACCTTCTCAGTTCGATGGTATCCCCTTCGAGTAGTCTGGTCGCCTCCTTTGATTGGAGTCAATTTGTAGGATTCCGCCTTCCGTCTTACGTGCCTTTCGAGATCATAGTACAGGCTCTTGGTCTGGTCGTACCCAGCACCATTATAGACGAAGGTGCCTCTATTATTATTCTGTCTTCAACTACCTGGAAAGCTTTCGGTTCGCCGTCGCTTGCGCCCGTTACGCAGAATCTATTGACATTCAATAGAACAACGAGTCAACCGTTGGGGATCCTTCCAAGGTTACCTGTTACTTTGGGAGGTAAAACCGTCCATATGGACGTGATGGTTGTTCTAGGCCCCTTGGATTTCAATCTGCTTTTGGGGCGTGATTACACCTATGCCATGGGAGCGCTTGTCTCCTCCCTCTTTCGCGTGATGTGCTTTCCACATGAAGGACGGATCGTGACCATTTATCAGCTTTCGTTCTTTGGTCCTAATATGGCATCTGGCCCGCCATCACCCCCTCCTGGTTTCTATCCACCTGTTGTATCTGCCCCACCATGGGTCAACTATGTGGCCACCTACCCCGTGCCTGTACTCAGTGACGATGCTGTCGTGCATAGTGTGCTGGGGTCATTGGTCCTGATTTCCAAGATGTTGTTCTCCCACCTGGTGCGGAACTCTTGGGAATCATGACTTCTTGTTCGTCATAATGAGTAGTCTGTCGGAGCATAGTTCATTTTCTTGTGTCAAGCTCCTTAAAAAATGAAACCAGGTTCTTGGAGCACAGTTCGTTGTCTTGTGTCAAGCTCCTTAAAGAATGAAACAAGGTCGTCGGAGCATGGTTCTTTTCCTGTGTCAAGCTCCTTAAAAAATGAAACAAGGTTGTCGGAGCAGAGTTCCTTGTCTTGTGTCAAGCTCCTTAAAAAATGAAACAAAGATGTCTGAGGATAGTTCTTGTAATGTGTCAACCTCGTTAAAACAATGAAACACGTTACTGTTCAAGTCGAGTCTTTCTTTGATCTCGTAACTTGAACCTTCACTCCATCTGACTCTCATATGGACTGAAGCTTGGGGGGCATGTACCTCAGATTGAGTCACCATGCTGAGGGCATGCTTACTTTTTCAAGCATAGTTTGTTTCTATTTCAAGCTTGTGTAAAAATGAAACCGGTTTCAAGCATAGTTTATCTTTGTTTCAAGCTTGTGTAAAAATGAAACCAACTTCAAGAAAAGTTTCCTAATTTCAAGCTTGTGTAAAAATGAAACCTTTCCCTTTACCTCTTGTGATTGCCATTTCATCAGCCTGTTTTTGCCATATGAGCCTTGGTTTTCTCACTCCATCGTCACTATCTGTTTGGCCGATCATATGCCTTCACTTGGTTGTTTTACCCATTCCTGAGGAACCGCTGTGATGAGTGGTCTTGTTAGCCATCCTATTGACCTTTATCTTGTTTTGAGTAGTTCCATCATTACCGGAACTAGTAGCTACCCTTTATACCACTCGTTCCTCCAGGAGGAGTCAACTTTCAGCTCTTTTCTGACTCTTAAAAATTGAAAATATTGCCGAGGCCCTTGTCATTTCGATCTCGTTAAATTGGACACGAATCGACATCTACCTAGTATACGTTTACCCCTTTTTCGGGCTGGGATGGATTGATTATGAAAAAGTAATACCCTAGCCTATCGCGACTAGGAGGTTTTCTCGGATATTGTTTTCTACCTTTTCGGATCTGAGGAACTATTTACGAAAAGGGACCTGTGGAGTTTACTTTTCTGCTGTCTTTTCAAACTCTCTAAACATGAAAATACACTGAGTTCTCCCTTTTTCAGACTCGTTAAACCCTGATGACATCGGATCCAGTTGAAATGACATTCTCCGAGTTCCTCCTTCCTAGGACTGAATTAAATGCACCTAGAACTAGGATGGATTCGCCGGGAGGGTGGGACTTATATTACAAGCATATGCTATCCCCTTCAAGCTTGTTATCAAAAATAATTGGGGTACTCACCAGAAATGGTGGGGGAAAAATGGAACCATCGTCGTTGTCGTCGGCAGTATGTCGCTCTTGAACATGGCACTTGTCTGCATTCGTGTCGAGTTGGGGACATCTCATCTCGTTTCTTCACTTTGCCTCCGTGGGTTTGGATAAACCCTTTTGACCTCTCCTCTGCTCATTGCCTTGTCACCATGACCTCTGATCTATTGATGTCAAATACTACCAAGTCCACTGTCATGTCGTTTATATGTTCAAGAGAAGTTGGCCTCTGCAAATATCAACCTTCCTCTGACTCTCATACGATCTTGATTCACAACAAAACATCATGTTTCTCTATCTCGTGTCTATGATGTGGGAAACATTATGGCCCACCTTCGATCAAGGTCAGTTCCTATCGACTTCAGCTCATTATCCAGGAAGCTGATCTAGAGACTCCTTTATGGTACCTTGGAGCCTGCATGTCTCAATGGCAGGTTCGTAGCATTCGACGTGAGGTTTTCATCATTGGCCTCCAATCGAGTGATTCTGTGGGTGTTCGATGCCAACTCATTGATTCACACGCCGTAGATTGTACCTGTAGTACCTTGAGGACCATTGTCATTATTGGTGGTTTCTCTCGCGTCTGTTAACAACTTTCATCATTGGTTGCTAATCAGATGATGTTCCTGCATGTTCGACGTCAGCTCACATATTCGCATGCTCGAACTTGTACTTTTTTTGGGTCGAGATGGAGCGCAAGACCCTGGATTGTGTCTGTTGTAATCTAGGCTGCGATTGTGGATTGTTATCATTATGTATATGACTCGTTGATTGGATGGCTGCGACACTTTGGTCTGTTTGTTTGATCTGCGGCCGGATGGGCGCGCATACCCTAGATCCAGATTATAGTTTGGATGGCTACACCCATACCACATATACATCATGTACTTGAGATATCAGTTGTATTTTTCTGCGCAGGTTTTTCCGACAGCGGGCCTTCAGTTGAACATGTTCTCGTAAAGCATTTCACCCCTCTCTCTCTCGGGCCTCATACTTTAGGGGGCATACATTACCACATTAATTTGTCTCTCAATCCTTGTAATTCCCATCTCGCCATTGGAGGTCGTTTGCAGCAGCCAATAAGTAGTGTCATGCCTTGCAAATACCATCATTGCATCCCTTTCCATGAGGACAACATTCCTTCTGTTGATCATTTCTTGAGCAGACCCCTAAAAACACTTGTTTTTTCCATGGCACTGGTAGCCCATTATATCCTCGCACCAATGAGGAAAATTAACACTAAGCCGTTATGCCAATTGAGCGCTGCGTACGATCAGTGCACTGTTGCACTCTGTTTATGGAAATTTTTTTTAAAAAGGAGGCGAAGTTTCGATTACAACAACTTCGTGGATGAGTCATCAGGAGTGGTTTCGCCTGAATAACCACGGCCTTCCTCCTTTGGCCTCTTGTTTCCACCATATGGGGAAACTCCCAAAGGATAAGGCCTCCCTTCCACTATTGTAGGGATCCCAACCTCCTCCTCTCCTCTATAAATATAGCCTTCATCCATTGATGAAGGGGCGGAAGGGCTGAAAGTCTTGAAGTGCCTAAGCTTTGAATCTCCAAATTCCCAAGAGCCTTTGTGCTGTAAGAGCCCTCTTTCTTCCCTTAAGGCCGACTCAAGTAAGGAGACTATTGTCAAGAGACTCTGGAGAGGTTTTCCATTTCCCTGGCGAGCTTTGCGAGACGTGAATGACTGGAGACCCATCCAAAGGAGAACACGGCGTCAGAACATTGGTTGTAATCTTTCTTCGATTGTTATTTAATGAATGATTACGATTATGGTTCCACTCTATTTTCAATGATGTTAATATGAGTAATATCCTTTCTGACTGATATTTAGTTACGTATGCCGGATTTTATGCTTGTATCTGTTTGTTTCTTGCATGTGCAGGTGTCCATCCGCGGAGATCGTGGAGGATCGTGATTTGCCGAGGGTGAGGAACGAGAACGCTCTCTTCTTCAGATCGTAGCATTGGATTCCAGGTAGGCTTATATCTCTAGTCTTTTCATTCGTAACTAGGAACTTGCGTCGTAACATTTTCAATTGTTGCTAGACCCCTGCTGGGCTAGTAGGGATCGCCTCTGTCCGCAGAGGGGATTTACCTCCT